>CAUYON010138001.1:0-14056 GCA_963573935.1 Arctocebus calabarensis | reverse complement strand
TGGGATCACACCTACAGTGCATCTTAGCAGGGTACTGGTGAAACTTATTAAATGTAGAGTATCAATGTCTTTATATAGTGATCAAGAAAATGCCATGAAGGCTATCTCTAACAGTATGATCAAAATATTTCTGATTGTATACGAAGCACATTCTGCCCTATGATTGCACCAATGTACACAATTATGATTTAATAAAATTATTAAAAAATATATATATAAATTGGGGGAAAGATTCCCTATTTAACAAATGGTGCTGGGAAAACTGGCAACTTGTAGAAGACTGAAACTGGACCCATACCTTTCATCATTAACAAAAATTGACTCTCACTGGATAAAAGATTTAAACTTAAGACATGAAAATATAAAGATTCTTGGAGATAGTGCAGGGGAAACACTTGAAGAAACTGGCCTGGTCCTACTGTATGAGGAGGATCCCCCTCAGGCAATGGAAGCAACACCAAAAATACATTACTAGGACCTGATCAAACTGAAAAGCTTCTGCACAGCCAAGAACACAGTAAGTAAAGCAGGCAGACAGCCCTCAGATGGGAGAAGATATTTGCAGGTTATGTTTCTGACAAAGGTTTGATAACTTTATTGGTCTTTAAAAACTATTCACTTTTGCTTATATTCGCCAACCCAACCTTTTTATTTTATTAATTTCTTATATTCTCTATATTTATCCCCACATTCCTGCATTTATTATTTTGTTCTTTTCACATTTCTTGAGGTCAAAGTTTACCTCATTTGTTTTCAATCTTTCATATTTTTCTCTTTTGCTACAGTTGCTTTGGGTTTATTAAAAGGTTTTCTGTTACATTTATAAATAGGTATTCTATTAAATAGTTTATAAATTCTACTTTTATTTCTTTTATAACCCAAAGGTAATTTGAAAGTGTGTGAATTTATTTTTCCTCAGAAAATTATTTTTTTAGGGGAGAACTGTTTTGTACTTTTTATATTATGCTATGTGTAAATAGCCACTTTCTAGAACTAGTGGAGATACCTTTTTATTTTATTTATGTATTTATTTTTAGACAAGAGTCTCACTTTGTTGTACTCATTAGAGTGCAGTGATGTCACAGCTCACAGCAACCTCAAACTCTTGGGCTTAAACAATCCCCTTGTCTCAGCCTCCCAAGTAGGTGGGACAATAGGCACCCACCACAATGCCTGGCTATTTTTCAGAGGCAAGGTTTCGTTCTTGCCCAGGCTGTTCTCAAACTCCTGACCTCAAGCAATCCACTGCTTTTGGCCTCCAAGAATGATAGGATTATAGGCATGAGCCACCACATTCAGCCATCTTTTTTATTTTGGTAAATCATAAATTATGGTGAATATTGCAAACAAAAAATTAACTGCATTCTGCGTATGGTGGACACAAAGTTTGCTCATTGTGTTACTTGGATCTCATACATCCATATTTACCTTTGATCTACTTGTTGTGGCACAAATTGCCAACTGCCTATCCTATCCAAAATCTATTTCTCCCTGTGTTCTGCGTTAAAAACAAACTCTCCATATTTCTCAATTTCTCCTTCAGATAGATGGTAGTCATATGACTACCTTCTGGCCAATGAAACAATATTATATCATAAATTTTTTAATTAAAAATCCTTAAAAATGGTGCTGACTCAGCTACTGGTTTTCCCCTTTTTCTTTCCTGCCTAAAAGACAGACATGATGTCAAACTTAAAATGATTACTTCTGACCATGAGATAACCTGGAGGTAAAAGTTGAGCATGAAACAGCTATGCTTCATTTTCTGCTAAGGAAAGAGTGGACGTGGGATGGATAAAGAAACTAACTCCTACTGACGTAACTCAACTGATTACATTATTCATTGTCTCTGGGGATCTATCATGCGGAAGAGTATTCTGTGCATGTCCCAGGCTACAATTGCCCTCTTCAGTTCAACCCTGTTTTCCCAGTTCAGAGATTTCTCAAGGTTTTTGTTCTATTAAGTAAAGGTCTTGATATTTTAAAATATCTTTTCTATTTTTATAGAGGTAAGGGAGGCTACAGTATATGTTCAGAATGCCATATCGAAACTCTTTTAAATTTTTCCAACCTTGAGATTACACTAATGGCTTGTTCAATGTATTTATAACACACACATGCACTGCAGTGCTCTAACTTACTTAATGCAAGCATTTAATTTATGTTAAAAAATAAACACCTACCTGTGTATCATTTTCTTTTTGTCTGAAGTCAATATTATCAAGTTTTAACTGCTTCACAGAATTTTCTTCTTTATCTAGATTATTAAATGGTACTACTTCAAATCAATTTTAGAGACAGAATCAAGTATCATTCCCAACATTTAACCTAACCTCATAATTTAAAAAATCAAGACTACATTAATATTTAAGTTAAAATATAGAATTATGAAATACTTAAGAACACTTAATTCCTTACCATACATATAAGTTATTATAATAACTGTCAACGTGAAATGACAAAATGACCAACCAACAAAGCTACACTATTATAATGGGTGACCAAAGAAGAGTGGTAATGTTAATGACAAGGAAAAAGGAAACACAACACAGTTACACTAATCTGGAGACCCATTAAATGACACATGATTCAAACATCTCAGTGACCAATTACAAATAGTAGTAACACAAGTCTGTTATCTGTGTATATCACATATCCTGATAATACAACTCCTCAGATAAAAAAATATATAATTATTTCTTCTCCCCTGACAGCTATGTAACCAGACCAGATATTTTGAAATATATTGTGTGATCTCTTTCTCAAAGAGAAAAAAAGTTAGGTATAGAAGACATACCTTGGTTACTCTGAGAAGATTCAGAGAGGTACTTTCCTGAATCTATAGGTCTCCAGTACTGCTTGTTCTTGCTTATACCAAAATTTAGAATGATTTGTTTCTATTTCTTCTTTGTGTGTTTGCAAAGAAAATGGAGTTTTTAAATAATAAACAGATACTGTACCTGTAACTCTTGATTCTGAAGAATGTATCTTTAATGATCTTACAAATTTTTGAGATTCATAGGGTAGAAATAATTGACTGCTTTGAGAGTTTTTATTTGGTACAAGTAAATGTTCCTCTTTATCAAAAATTCTAAAGAAAAGTGAATAATGTGAAATATTAACTAAATAAAAATTAACATATTTTAAAGCTAGAAGGGATATTTATATACTATACATTTAAAACTCCCCATTTTGCAGATAATTAAACTGGGTGCCAGAGAATTTAACAGCCCTGCTCAATATTATTAAATTACTTTGCATTAGTGTCAGAACAAAAACATACATTTCATTAAGTCTAACACTCTTCTCAATACACCACACTCTTTATTTCTAGAACATAATTGTCTTAACAGACTTTTTAAATATATCAAAAACATTTTAAACCAAAAATTTAACCACAAACCTTTAGAGTACTTTAAACTTTAAAAAGACTTATTCAGAATCAAATCAACTAGCATGAATATAGAAATCAGTAAAGCAGTATTAATATCATAAATGGGCCTTTTACATTTTTTACTATTAGAATAGTTATCATTGAGTTTTACCTAAATCAAAGAAATAAAATAAACATTATCAAAATATATATTGTGTAAAAAATGATTAAAGTTTATGTAAGTTCCTTTCAATATACAGAATTACATAATATTAAAGTCACCAGTAAAGTAAAATTCTGTATATTTACATACTTTTCAATTAACTTCACTATAAAATTAAAGACACATTGCCATAGATGTAATATGTGGGAGTGAGGGAATCAAGAAAATTACAGACCTAAGGAAGTGGGATCAGGGAAATTAACTTGGGAAAGGAAAAAGTTGAAAAACCAAGATAAGGGCCATGGAGCCTGAGGAAAGGAATTTAAGAAGAATGAGAAAGGGCATAGGTAGAAGGAAAAAGTGGAAAGTTGATCAAAAACAGCAATAGTAATAAATTAGGTACATTTAATAAAATTAATATTTTTCATATTTTCTGTCACATAGTAACAGGCAACAGGCAATCTGTTTATGCTTCTACTACTGGTGTCTATCTCATCACCATTAGAACACAACAAAATAAAATATGATGCCACAGATTTAATTTTCACTCTCCGCAGCAAATATTGGTCTAGGTGGTGATAGGGTAAGTAAAAGTTTCTGCTTTTTGCTGTTTCTGTCATTGTTTCTTCTGTTTTACTCCTACAGAGTAGGAGCTAATCCATCATGGAAAATTGAATGAATTACATAACAGATCGGTTACAAAAGAGTGGATGTGGTTTAGAACAAAACCTCTGTAAGTTGACTACCCAAGGAACTGTAATAAACTGGTCAACATAGAGGTGCTCAACATAAGGAACTAGGCCCACTGTACTGATAGATACATGTGGTGCATGTCTAGTCTATGAAAATTAGGTCAACTTAAGGAGTTTGTCAATGTAGGGAGGTGGTCAACTATGAAGGTTCTACTATAGTAAAATTAGAATTTTTCATAAGAAATTAAAAGAAAATTGGCTGCACAAAAAAATTAGATGGATACTGCTAAACATTAGTTGCTTGGAGTAAAATACAGATTCAAACTTTTAGATACAGCGTATCTGTTCACATAAAAAGACAGTTTTAAAATTTACCTATACCTTTCTTTCAATTCTTTTCTCTTTTCTATATTTTTGTTCTTTTCTTCCTGTTTTTCTGAAAGATTATTTTCATAAAGTCTTGCAATCTGCTAAAAAGAAAAATGGAAAAGCAAAACAAAATAATTACCTACAAAGTAGTAAGAAACATGCATTTTATCTCATCTAATGAATATGATTTTTTCCATATAGTCACAAGGTTATATTTTTGGTATTTATTATTTATTATTTTTATTGACGTTAATGAAATGGAGTCAAAATTAACAATAAATCAAGAACAAATCTGGAAGAATCACATTACCAGACTTCAAACTATACTATAAGGTTCTAATAACCAAAACACCAGGGTAGTAGTACAAAAATAGACACACAGACCAATGGAACAAAATATAGAACCTTGATATAAAACCATCTACTTGGTAGCACCTGTGGCTCAAGGAGTAGGGCACCGCCCCATATACTGGGGGTGGGCGGGTTCAAACCCAGCCCTGGCCAAAAACTGCAAAAAACCAAAAACGGAAACAAAAAAACCATTTACTTTACAGCCAATTGATCTTCCACAAGGCAGACCCCAACAATGTACACTAGGAAAAAGAAGCTCTGTTCAATAAATGGTGGTAGAAATACAGGATAGCCACATGCCAAAGAATGAAACAAGACCCCTGTCTCTCACCACTCACAAAAATTAATTCAAAATGGATAAAAGACTTAAATATGAGGCATGAAACCATAGAGTTATACAAGAAAATAATAGAAACACTCTTCTATATATCAGCTTGGGTAAAGAATTTATGACCAAGACCTCAATAGCCATTACAGCAATAATAAATATAAGTAAATTAACTTGATTAAATTAAAAACTTTCTGTACAAAAAGGAAATAATCAACAGAGCAAATAGACAACCTATAAGATGGGAGAAAATAATTGCACACTACACATCCAATAAAGGGCTAATGTCCACAATCTATAAAGAACTCAAAAATATCAGCAAGAAAAAAACCCATTACACAGCTGGTGAAAGACATGAACAAAGTTTTTCAAAAAAAAAAAAAGACAGGCAAATGGCAAATAAACATATGAATAAATGTTTAACATCACTAGTCATCAGGGAAATGAAAATTAAAACCACAATGAGATATTGCCTTACTCCTATTAGAATGGCTTTTATCAAAAAGTCTGCAAATAATAGATGTTAGTGCGTAGACACAGAGAAAGGAGTGCTTATATACTGTTAGTGAGACTGCAAATTAGTACGACCTCTACGGAAAACAGTATGGAGATTTCCCAAAGAACTGAAAGTAGACCTACCATTCAATTCAGCAATCCTACTACTGGGTATCCAGCCAAAGGAATAAGTCGTTTTATCAAAAAGACACCTGCACTTGAATGTTTATTGCAACAAAATTCACAATTACAAAGATCTCGGATCAATCCAGGCATCCATCAAATAATGAGCAGGTTAACAAAATGTGCTAGACGTATACCATGGAGTATTAAAGAGCCATAAAAGATGAATTAATGCCTTTTGCAGCAATTTGGAAGGAATTGGAGACTACCATCCTAAGTGAAGTATCTTAAGAATGAAAAACAAACATCATACATACTCTAAATTGGAAGTAACCGATGAGCACACATGTGCACAGAGGGAAGTAAAAGTCATTAGAAATCAAGAAGCAGGGTGAGGGGCAACACACTGTTCAGGTGATGGGCACACTTATCGCCCTGACATAAGCATATTAAAAGCACTCCATGTAATAAAAACTTATGTACTCTTTTAATATTTCGAAATTTAAAAATAAATAAATCACACCCATTTAACTTTTCTTTACAACTCCATTAGTAAAGGTAGATTTCAATGAACTCCTGCTTTTTTAAACAAGGACAGTCATTAGCAAAGTAGACATTGATTACTTCCATAAGGACAGTTACCAAATATATTTAAAGAAACAGCATGTATTTTCTTCTCATTACTAAAATTATATTAATATTATTTGGTAAAGCACACCTATGAATGATTACTATTAATATATAACATTTCATAGAATTTTTAAAAAATTAGAAAATTATTTTCTATTTTTTCTCAAAATTTGAGTGACTCTAATGAGTTCTCATACCTATGTGAATAAAAGACACAATTCAATAAATGACACTGAAAATATGTTCAAGAAAATCTTAAAAGGCTTAACTAGTTTTAGTTTAGCTCTCTAAAGATTATAAACTATAGTCATAAATTTTTCAAGATTAAATTCTTTAAGGTGCAAACTAGCTTACTGCCTTTTTAAAAAATACTGGTATAGCTCTTTTAATGTCTTTAAATTCCTGTTAATAAGCTACATTTTGTTCTTTCCTCATCTTCATTCTTCATGCTCCAAAGAGATCTAAACTAGTTCCCCAAACTCAAGAGTTGAATATATTCACCTAAAATACATTTGGGGTCCAAAGGTACTCAAAAGCAAATAAACTATCTTAAACTTTCCCCCACATTTAAGCCATCTTAAAAATAGCTGTTCTGAGACTGTCAACTAGCATACCATTATACTTATACATTATAAGATATATAATACATAACAGAATATATACCTGGTTTAAATAATTTATTTCCATTTCCTTCTCATCTACTTCTTTCTTCAATTCAGATGAACTTTTGGTAAAATTGTTAGCATGTTTAAGAACATCTTGTGTTTTACATCTCAGATTTACCCTTTTTACGTTAAGGAATTATGTCATGCAAGGAAAATGTATATTATAATATACATACATCAGAAATAATATTCTGTAACATTATTTATATGTATGTTCCACATAAATAATAAGCAATCTTAAAAATATTATCTGAAAAAAAACAGTTTCTAAAAGAAGAATATAAACATTTGGCAGGCTAACAAAGATTTTATTATTTGTCTATGCTATACATTGAGTGTAAAAATAACATTGCATCCAAAATATGTTAGGACTTTTTCCTTTCAGTTAAATATTTTCACAGGGAATTCTGTTGGGTTTTTGTTTGTTTGTTTTACTCAAGTTCATTACATCAGTTGACAAGAATAATAAAACATAATCAACTCAGGTCCAAATTTAATTTCTTATACTTCCATTTTTTATTTTTTCCAAATTCAACGTTAAAAATCAAGCCAATTTCCATATTCTTGCTCTGTAAGACTCATCAGTGCACCCTACAGAACCTAGAAGAGGAAGATCTTCCCTCTGGACTTTTCTGCCTCAACTGGATTTATGCCCAATTTCAAGTAAGGATTTTTCAGCTCTTTAATAAACATCCTTCCTGATTACTAGGTAATACAATTTCCTAAATTACTCTACAATCAATTTAGGGACTGTAAAACTAGTGACACTGAATAAGGACTACAGAGGAAACTTATTGGACCTTCCCTATCCTACCTTAAAAATGCATGATTTATATGCTAAAACACAATATTTCTGGTGTTTTAAGGCTATGAGGTTTTCAAAAATTTCAGCTTAAAATGCTAGATGAGGGATTTAAATCTTAAGCTTCAATTTTTCCTAACCAATAACAGTGTATTAAAATTATTTGTTTACATGTCTGTTTTCCCTACTAATCTGTGAGCTCCTTGCAAGAAAGCTCTGTATCTTCTTTAGCACTGCCTGGAACAAGGTAGGTTCCCAATGAATTTCCATAGACCAATGAAAAACTGTGACTCATCTCTTTACTTCCTTCCATTCTAACAAGTAAAAACCAATCTAGTTATTGGAACTTTCTTTGAAAAGACAAAGCAAGACCATGTTTCACTGGTTTGTTTCTAAGATATGCCACTTTAAAGCCAGATACACATACCATTTTATTCTCACTAAAATGCTTGCTTCTGATCACATGCGCATGTATGAAAACTAGTCCCAGATGACCTTTAAAGTGACCTCTAACATCACTGAATTAACACAAAACCAAATCCATATGATTCATAAAGAAAACACAAAAACTATTAAAAATTTTTTAAATACTTATCTAATAAAATTATAAGTAGAAGTACTATTGTGGATACATGTGTAATGTCCATTTAGTAACTGATGGAAAGGGAGCAGGCACTGAAAAACAAAATCATAATTTAGACTGATTTATTATACTATTTTTACTACAATGATACATAATTAAAACAATATATAACAAAAAGTTAATACCTAGAAATTTCATAAAAATGGTTTCATTCGTTTTTAGTTGTTCAGTACATGCCAAAACTCTGTTTTGAATTTCTTCATTTTCTTTTTTCTTCTCATAATATTCATGTGAAAAGGGTGTTTCCAAGTATTTCAGTTGGTATTGCTTCAAAACATCTTTATACTGACAGACATAATCATGATACATTTTTCTGTAAAAAATTTTTTAAAAAGATGTCTATATAACAAGAGTAAATCTTAAAACTCTGTAAATATTACTTATTAAATTCTACTAAATTAAACATAAAAAGGAAATCAAGTATGTACTTATCCCTGCTTCACTCAATATTGTCTGCCCTTCAAACTTCCCTTAATTCCACCATACTTCTCAACTCCACCCTTTTTTATTACCTGAGTATTCGCTCCTTAATCCTCTTAAATTTAATTCCTCCTCTCACCAGTTTTAATGATACTTTTTAATAAGGTCACTAACGAATGAATTTATCCAAATGAATGATTTTCTATTTAATGCTCATCCTGACTGTAGAACCTGATTCTTTTGATCACTTGTTCCTTAAACTTCTATCCTCCCTATGTCTTGAGTCTGTACCGTCCCCAGTTCAGCAAACTCTTCAGGCCTTTTTCATTTCTTTCAATTTTCTTTAGCCAAAATTATCACATGAAGTCATGTTCTATGTGTTAGACCTCTGTGTCCACAATCATTCATGTACATCCCGCAACTATTTCATGAAGAAAACTGTAGCAGTTTGGAGGAACTCTTTCAGTCCAACTCTAGTAGGACTCAAGTCCACTCAACTCCACTAGCCACAAGTCTTGAGTCGAACAGTTAATTCTTGCACAAGGGTATTAACCCTTCTTATTTGACCTGTGCTTGATCTAAGAGTCAATGACTACAGTTTATAGACTGTATCTAATCTGCCACCTGTTTTTGTACAGCACATAAGCTAAGGATGTTTTTACATTTTTAAATGACTGAAAAAAATAAAAAGAATATTCTATGACACACTAAATATTGTATGAAATTCAAACTTTAGCATCCATAAATAAAGAATTATTGTATCATAGCTATTTTTGAAGTTCTCTTGTGCCACAGGCAAGAGTTGAATTATTAAAACAGACCATATAGGGTGGCACCTGTGGCTCAATGGGTAGGGCGCCAGCCCCATATACCGAGAGTGGTGGATTCAAACCTGGCCCCGGACGAACTGCAACAAGAAAATAGCCAGGCATTGTGGTGGGCGCCTGTAGTCCCAGGTACTCAGGAGGCTGAGGCAAGAGAATCACCTAAGCCCAGGAGTTGGAGGATGCTGTGAGCTGTGTGACACCATGGCATTCTACCGAGGGCGATAAAGTGAGACTCTGTCTCTACAAAAAAATAAAAAATAAACAAAAATAAAAAAAGACCATATGTTCCACAAGTTAAAATATTTACCATCTGGTCCATTATTAAAAATGTTTGCGAATCTTTATTTATAACATTGAAAATGTGCAATCCAGTGCTTATAGAAAAAAATATATATATTTTTAGAAAATATTCTTAAATCCTTAAATCATTTTTGTCCAATTCTTACCAATAGTTATTTATTATTTTTTTTTTTTTGCAGTTTTTGTCCAAGGCTGGGTTTGAACCCGCCACCTCTGGCATATGGGGCCAACGCCCTACTCCTTTGAGCCACAGGCACTGCCCACCAATAGTTAATTTTAAGAAATAACATTCACAATAAATTTTTTGAAAATATATGGTTCTTACGTTCCTCAAGATTTTCTTCTTTCTTGGATCAAGACATGCTATATGAGGGAATTTCTTAAAAGATACTGTAAGACTACCTTACTTTAACAAGGTTAAGAGCAAGTATTCATAAACTACCATATGAGAAGAAAAGGGTAATAGCCTTGTTCTGGTCAGAGCAGATGTAAATCTTAAGAAAATATTATTAATAATTTCCTAATATTACTAAACTCTAACCTCTTTTGCAAGACAAAGCAGTTGAGCCCCAAACAAGCTTCTATTCCTTTAAATACATATTTACCAATTAAGACTCCACTTATTATGAATAACTTGGTAAAATGGCCCAAAGAGGAGACAAATTCCTATAAGAAAATTAACCCTGGGTCACCAGTTTCAGATGAGATTAGCATACCACAGCCATCATGTTCCTACCGTATATTCATGCCCCCTCTTCTAACATATTTCATGCAGAAACTTGGGCAGAGCCCAGCATAACTAAGGCATAGTACAAAAAGAGCTATTATCTCACCTGTTGCCAGCCATACTATCCTTCATGAATGCCTGGGACAGGGATGGGAGGTTAAGAGAAACAAGGAGCTGGTATCTCTACTTCCTCTACTACTCCGTGATACCAATAAATGAATTCTTTCCTTTTATAAATACCTACCACTGAGTCGTCAATTCAATTAACCTATGTTGCTAGTTTAAGATAGAAAGAGACAGCTTTCAGTTTTATAGCTCTGGTTAGCTCAGAGAAGTCATCTATAACAAACATCATCAGACAGGTATATACTTGGACTGTTTTCCTTTAACTTCTTGATAACTTTTAAGAATGTTTTATAGCCATGACTTATAGAGAAACATGTTATAAGAAGAAGTTATACACAATGTGTTTGGGAATAGGGAGTGGTCACTAAAAGGTACTGACCACCAAGTTGCACAAGGACACATGGGGGAAATTTCTCTATGCCTCAGGAATGTCTACTTACCCCAAGCAATTGAACTGTTTTTAAATGAATACTCTCAATCTCAAACTGATCATACGAGGGCTATCGGAAAGTATCTAGTCATGTAATATAAAAAATAGATACTTTCTGGACAGTCCTGTATTTCCAAAATGCCTTGATTACTCGAAATTTCAAAGCTTAATTTGTGTCTCTATCTAACAAAGGTACAGGACTACACAGTATGAATTTTTAGCCTGATCAAAGGCTCTATCTTCCTATATAATCCTTAGTTCCCTGTAGTCTTGATGTTCAATCTAGTTTTTTTAACACTATATTATTTACACAAATAATTTTAAATCCTTTTTGAAATGAAGCAGGGTTTATAAATAACAATGTTAACAGTCCCCAAGGGTTCCAACTTTGGTCTACTCTTTGAATGATGGTATATAGTAGCTTTTTCCTTTTTGCTCCATACATTTCTCAGAGCATTCTTATCTACTTCCATCATTTCCAATGCCTTGAAGTCCAAAACTGTAATTTTAGTTTCTACCTTTGCTGAAGACTTGTCTTTGAATTTAATGGGTATTGCATTCTAAAATTTACATGTGTATGTTTTTAAAATATAAAGATAAATGCTGTCTCATCCAATTATTTAAAACATTTCAAATTAAGTGGAATTTTAATGCTACATGTGTATTCAAAGTCTCTTGCCTTGTTTCTTTATATTCAGTAGTCACATTTAATCTGCAAGATGATATACTTATACACATAATAAAAATAAATCCACACAATTATTGGTGTTTCCCCTCACTAAATCAATATACTAAAAAACAAAAACCAACACCCCTAAATTTTTTGTAAATCAATTCTACAGGTAACTATTACCCCAAATGTTTACCTGTAATAGTTCAGTCATAAAAATCCTTAATTAAGGGATACTGCTACAATAACTACTATTGAGAAATAATTTATATCTAAGGCTATAATCTAAACATATCCTGGATTAAATACTACTTTACAACAAATAGGCAGACTAATAATTATACCCAGGAAGTCCAAAATACTACATTTACTTAAAATAAAATTCCCTCGGCATATAAAACTTCTACATTTTTCAGTTAACATTCTTACAAAGCACACCCTAGTAATTTTACTTATAGAACTGATAAGCTTAAAATAATATATGCACTGTACTTGTCTTTTTCAATAGTTTCTTGATATAGAGTGAATTGGTCCTGCATATAATCTTCATGTTTACGGAAAACATCACATGTTGGCCTCCAGCTATAGAAAAAAATACATTTGTAATTAGCACCTCAGAATGATAAACAAATTGACAGAGATAATAAAAAATAATGATCATTTGAAGATAAATGAATCTTTCCTTTCCTGGAGAAAATGAACTTACATCATGATAAATATTCCCATATTCCATCACCACCACTACCTCCATTCATGCACTCACATGCTCTGATAGGAATATTCATGAATTCTTACATCAAATCTGTTTTAAACCATGACTGGAAAAGAGTAAACATAGCATAGCTGGATTATGTTACTGCTATGACATTTCTATTATAACTCTCCAACATCATCCTTCTTTCCCATCATATTTTTATTATTTAATTTATTTTTTGGAGACAGAGTCTCACTTTGTCATGCTTGGCAGAGTGCAATGGTGTCATAGCTCACAGCAACCTCAAATTCCTGGGTTCAATCAATTCTCTTGTCTCAGCCTCCCAAGTAGCTGGGACTACAGGTGTCCACCACAACACCCAGCTATTTTTTTAAAATAATTTTATTAAATCATAATTGTGTACATTGGTGGTGTAATCATAGGGCAGAATGTGCTTCATATACAATCAGAAATATTTTGATCGTACTATTAGAGATAGCCTTCATGGCATTTTCTGGATCACTATATATAGACATTGATACTCTACATTTAACAAGTTTCACCAGTACCCTGCTAAGATGCAGCGTAGACGTGATCTCACCAATTACCCTCCCTCCACCCATCCTCTCCCCTCCCCTTCCCTGTTCCCTGTATTCTTGTGCTATAATTGGGTTTCAGCCTTCATATGAAAGCTATAAGTTAGCTTCATATTAGGGCTGAGTACATTGGATACTTTTTCTTCCATTCTTGAGATACTTTGCTAAGAAGAATACATTCCAGCTCCATCCATGTAAACATAAAAGAGGTAAAGTCTCCATCTTTCTTTAAGGCTGCATAGTATTCCATGGTACACATGTACCACAATTCATTAATCCATTCGTAGGTCAATGGGCATTTGGGCTTCTTCCACGACTTAGCAATTATGAATTGGGCTGCAATAAACATTCTGGTACAAATATCTTTATTATGATGTAATTTTTGGTCTTCAGGATATATACCCAATAAAGGTATTATAGGATCAAATGGCAGATCTATTTTTAGATCTCTAAGTATTCTCCAAATATCTTTCCGAAAGGAATGTACTAGTTTGCATTCCCACCAACAGTGGAGAAGTGTTCCCCCTTCTCCACATCCACGCCAACAAGTCTGGTTTTGGGATTTTGTTATGTGGGCTGATCTTACTGGAGTTAGATGATATCTCAAAGTAGTTTTGATTTGCATTTCTCTG
>CAUYON010137998.1:0-17828 GCA_963573935.1 Arctocebus calabarensis | reverse complement strand
CACAATGTGCTGACTTTATATACAATCTGAAATATTTTCATTGAACTATTTAACATAGCCTTCATGGCCTTTTAATCACTATATGAAAACATTTATATTCTACATTTAGTAATTTTCACTTGTACCCTTGTAAGATGCACCGTAAGTGTGATCCCACCAATCACCCTCCCTCCACTCATCCTCCCCCCTCCCCTTCCCTCCCTTGCCCCTTTCCCCATTTCTTGTGCTATAACTAGGATCCAGTTATAGGTCAAAAGATTTTGCTGGAATGTTATCTAGGCTCTCCCAGACCTCTCTGCCCGGCCTCTTTTGTGCTCAGGGACCAACCATTTTTCTTTCTTTCTTTTTTTTTTTTGTTTTTTGTTTTTTTTCTTGGAGACCAACCATTTTTCATAGTAATCACTTCCCCAATATGATTGTGTTGTTCACGTTCTACCATGAGAGGGAAGCAGCTCTGGGTCTCTCTGAGCCTGCGGATGGTAGAAAGTTCTGATCGTGTATGGAACAACATGAGTCCTCTGTCAGATCCCCTCAGACTCCTAACTGTGTCTGTTAGATTTGCCACAACAGCCTCCACCTCAGACTCTCTTTAGAAGCCAGCCTTCAGGTGACTGCAGCCTCTTGTTCACACGAACAGGGAACCAAAGTCCTGGGAGCTGAGTTCTCTGCCACACGGTAACCCTTTGTGAACAAGTCCCAGGTGGGGGCGTATGAAGACACACTTCCCTTACCGAGAGTGGGGAAACCCAGAGTGCGGCCGTCAGAGCAGGCCGAACTGAAGGAACTTTGCCCAAGACGGCACCCATCCCTGTCCGTCTTCCCCCACCCCTTCCCTGGTCTCTCTGGTGAGCACTTCCTTAATAAATCACTTACATAAAAATCCTTACCTCAGAACCTGTTTGCGGGAAACCCAATAGAAATTAATGTCTACAGTCCACACCATCTTCCTCTGCCACGTAAAACAAAAAGCTGCAGACTGAGACTCGCTTAGGTATCATGTCTTCCGAACACGGGGAGGGCAGCGGCAAAGGCGTGCTGTCTCTGCTGCCTCATCCCCAGGCTGAGCTCGGCTCTGTGCGGTTCGTCATCAGCCAGCTATGTGCAGTGTCACTTCAGTCTCAGTCTCTTGTCTTAGTCATTTCAGTGCAACAGTCACTCCATCAGCTGCAGGTGTACTGCAAGCCATTCCTGAGACATGACATTTCTTGTGGCTTATGCGGTCAAGGTGAAGTGTGAACTACGAGGACTGATTTCCCGAGGAACAGGTAGTCAGAATGAATAGTCTTTAAGCATTCAGAAATACTGGCATCCTTCTGCAGCTCGAAAGGGGTGCTGGAAAGACGTGTGGCCTTATTGCTTTTTTGAGTCCATGTTGGTGAAAGCTTGTCAATACCCACCTTTGTATGGGTTGGGGCTTACAACACTAGGCAAGAGGGAAGGCTGATACAGAGAAAGAACTCAAGATACCAAATGTACTGTCAAGTACCTTCACAGTGTAACTGCCATTTTACTGCCTGACATGGGTTTATTTATTAGCTATAACTCATTAGCCTTCTGAAAGTCATGTCTGGTAGGTAGAGAAGAAGGGTTTGTCACTATGAATTGCTTTTCATGCTTTCCCATAATATGCTTTTATAAAAACAAGGACTTTTGAAAATCAACAGCAAGCTTAAGTGTTTTTCCAAGGAAACGTTTTTTTATTCTGCTTTTAGGCAGAGAGAAAATGTACGTTTCTGTGGAATTGTTACCAAGATTATAGGCTGTATCTTTATTTGGCAGTTTTGGTAGACTTTTGTAATTGCTTACTCCACTTTGCCCCCAGTAAATGAACTGGAGGTCTCTCCCTTACTCCAAGGAAAGTGGCTCACTTTTCAGAAAGCAGAAGATAGTGGGGGTCCTCTGCTTATTTCGTACTCTTGCTCAGATAATATCAGTGTTACCTATTGCTTTGGAGTATGGTTTAAATAAATGCTAACCATCACCTGGCACTCAGTTCTCCCCTGTTATGGCCCAGCCCTCTGGAGCAACCAAGGATGTCCGTGATCTACCCATGCAAACATGGCTCCCATAGCTTTCACACTCACCAGCCAACCCCTGCCAATCATCATGGGAGGAGAGTCCTCAGGCTGCTGGAAGGGGCTTGGTCTGTGGGCATGAAAAGCCAGAGAGGTCTAGATATTTAAGTCTCCTGGAGGTGAGCAAAGCCCTTAATCAATGACTGATGGGTGAAAGAGCATAAACACCCAACTCCCTTCTCTCTGATTGGAACAACTCTGAGGTGTGATCAGTTACATCTCCAGAGTTCCCTTGTGAACTGAACCAAAGTTACCCTCCATAGAACTTTACCTTATATCACGCCCTTAAGCCTTCATCATTGTCAGTCACAGTTCCCCATTATCCTTCTAATAAATCATTATAAATTGGGTCGGCGCCTATGGCTCAGTGAGTAGGGCGCCGACCCCATATACCAGGGGTGGCGAGTTTAATCCCGGCCCTGGCCAAACTGCAACAAAAAAATTAGCCAGAGGTTGTGGCAGGCACCTGTCGTCCCAGCTACTCAGGAGGCTGAGGCAAGAGAATAACTTAATCCTAAGAGCTGGAGGCTGCTATGAGCTTTGACACCACAGCACTCTACCAAGGGTGACAAAGTGAGACTCTGTCTCTTAAAAAAAATAATCATTATAAATTAAATTCATGTCTTAGGGTCTTTTAGGGAACCCAGTGTAGACACCTTATTTCCATCCCCCTTGCTACTGTCTCCCTACACACACTCCTCCCTAATGACATCAGATTTTCTACCTGTCCATAACCACATTTAACATAGTCCCTACTATATTGTGCTTATACAGCCTTCTTGACTTAGGGTAACCTTTTCCCCAACTATCCCCATCTGTCTTCAGATCCCATCCTTTAAGGACCAGGCAAGGGCCACCTCCTTATACCAATTTGGACTAATCTCCTTCCTACAGTAATTTCTTTGCACTTTTATATTGGAGCAACCATCACCATTTCTCTGACATTGAACTTTCTGTATGGTAGAAATTCTCTTCTCCCAGCCATCAAGACCAATAATAAGTCAGTTAATAGAGAAAGTCATGGAAATCACCCACATACAAACACATGCCAAATGCATTTCTTTTTATTTTTAATGTTGTTCATGAATTATTTTGAATGGTCACATAAAAATTGTATATGCTTATCATATAAAACATGTCATTTTGAAATGTGTACAGTGTGGAATAGCTAGATCAATCTAATTAACATAAGCATTCTTTTTATTGTTGTTGTTGTTGTTGCTGCAGTTTGGGGCCGGGGCAAGATTTGAACCTGCCACCTCCAGTATGTGGGGCCGGCGCTCTACTCCTTGAGCCACAGGCACCACCCAATATGCATTTCTTTGAATATTTTCTGGTGCGAACATATAAAATCTACTCTTAGTAATTCTCAAGAATACAACACATTTTTATTACTTGTAGTCGTCATGTTGTATAATAGATCTCTCAGACTTATTCTTCCTGTCTAACTGAAATTTTGTATAGTTAAACCAACATCTCCCTAACCCCAACCCCACCCCAGCCCTTAATAGCCACCATTCGACTCGCTACTTGTGTTAGTTGAACATTTTTAGATGCCACATATAAGCAAGATCATGCTATACTGGCCTCCTGGGACTGGTTTATTTCAGTCAACATAACATCCTCCACTGTCACAAATGCCAGTATTTCCTTCCTTTTTAAGGCTGAATAGTATTTCATTGTATGCATATGTTACATTTTCACTATTCATACACTGATGACCACTTAGGATGATTCTATATCTTGGCTATTGTGAACACTGCTGCAGTGAACATGGGGAGCTGTGGATATCTCTTCAACATAAAGATCTCATTTCCTTACAGATCATATACAAGGTGGTTCTATTTTTGATTTTTTTGAAGACCCTCCATTCTGTTTTCCATAGTGGCTGTACTAATTTACATTCCCACCAACAGTGAGCAAGGGTTCCCTTTTCCCCTACGTGTTCTCTAATACTTGTCTGTTTTCATTTTGATAATAGCCATTCTAGTAAGTGTGAGGTGATGTGTCATTGTGGTTGTAATTCGCATTAACTTCATGATTAGTGATGCTGAGCATTTTTTCATGTACCTGTTGGCTATTGTATATCTTCTTTCGAGAACTGTATGTTTAGATCCATTGTCCATTTTTAACTGCACTGTTTTCTTACTATTGAGTTGTTTTAATTCCTTATGTATTTTGAATATTAACCCTCTACCATATGTATGATTTGCAAATATTAGCTGCCATTCCATGGGTTGTCTCTCTCTACTTTGTTGATTGTTCCCTTTGCTGTGCAGGGAAGCTTTTTCATTTCATTCGATCCCATTTGTCTAATTTTGCTTTTGTTAATTGTGCTTTAGGTATCATACCCCAAAATTCATTGCTCACACTAATGTCATGGAGCTTTCTCCCTATATTTTCTACTAGTTTTATAGTTTCATGGCTTATATTTAAGTCTTTAATACATTTTGAGTTGATTTTTATGTATGGTGTGTGATAAAGGTCCAGTTTTATTCTTCTGTGTGTAAATAGCCAGTCTTCCCAACCCTATTTATTGAAGAGACTGTCTCTTCACCATTGTGCGTGTTGTTGGCACATTGTTACTTCTCATATTCTCCTAGTAATAAAAGCAATCATAGAGCCCACTCAGACCCAAAATAGAGGAAAAATACTCCACCTATCATTGATAGTACCAGAAAGTAATAGGCATCATGAATATACCATAATGTACATTATCATTTTCTATTTATGACATCCATATAAACTAAAATTTACTGAAATTGTTAAAACAAAAATAAAATCACTTTTACAAGGAATTTGATCTAAAGTAATCAGACTAAGAAAATATTACATGGGTAGTCTATTTCACCATATCATTAATCTTATTTTTACCCTGGTAAGAAGATTGAATATAATATTTCAAGTACTTTTTCCACCCTGACTAATAAATTTTACCACCACCACCAATAGGAATGAGTATCATGCAAGGATTCCTTTTATTGCTAATAGTTTCAGTACTTATTTTATTTTTGATATTTACTTATTTATTTATGGCCGAGCTTTGAATTGCCTCTGGCTTTGCTATGAGTGGCTGGATTTCAGAACTCTTTCAATCTGCCCTCTCTCAAAGGAGAGCAGTCCTCTGCCCTTGACTCAGAAGTCGGATCCCTGAAGGAAAAGCCTGATTTCAACTCTATCTGTGAAAGCTCAAAGTATAATTGACTCAGTGGCAAGTGGGAGACCTATAGAATAGAGGCTCTGGGTGTATTTGCACATTGAATTTAACTTGGATTTTTTATTTTGAGATGATTATAAATCCATGTTCAGTTATAAGAAATAATACAAGGAGATCATCGTTTTCTTGAATGGTAG
Organism: Arctocebus calabarensis; assembly: GCA_963573935.1. Taxonomy (NCBI): domain Eukaryota; kingdom Metazoa; phylum Chordata; class Mammalia; order Primates; family Lorisidae; genus Arctocebus; species Arctocebus calabarensis. The sequence goes on along the minus strand of CAUYON010137998.1, from coordinate 12,399 downwards.
CATATAGCAATACTGTAGTATGGTATTACAACCAAGATATCAACATCAATATGATCCACCAGTTTTATTTGGATTTCCCAGTTTTACTTGTACTCATTTGTATGTGTATATTTAGTTTTTGGCAATTTTATCACCTGTGTAGGTTTGTGAAACCATCACCATAGTCAAGACACAGCACAATTCCACATGTGTCCCTTGAGTTGACCTTTTATAACCAAAACTCCTTCCCTCCCACTTCTCCCCTCCCTAGCTCCTAGCAATTACTCATCTGTTCTCCAGCTCTATAATTTTGCCATTTAAATACTGTTACATAAATAGAATCATACAGTATACATCCTTTTAAAACTGGTTTTTGTCAGCTGGCATAATTCTCCAGAGAATCATTCAAGTTGTGGCATGTATCAATATTCTGTTCCTTTTTTGTTATTGGGTAGAATTCCATGGTACAGATATATCACAGTTTGTTTAACCATGCACCTGTTGAAGGCCATCTAGAATTGTTTTTAGTTTTTTACTATTACAAATATATCTGACACAAATATTAGTATACAAGTTTTTAATTTTCAGGTAATTTGTCATTTATCTGGGACAAATGCCGAAGAGTACAATTTCTGGGTTCTGTCGTAATTGCCTGTTTAGTCTTAAAAGAAATTTGCAAACTGTTTGCCAGAGAGGCCACACTATTTTACATCTCCACCAGCAATATTTGAGTAAATCACTTTCTGCATGTTGAAATTTGATGATGTGAATTACCGATATTGCATTTAATAACCACTGTCTGGCAGCCCAGCATGAATCAAGCATTGCTCCCTACTTTCCCCACCCCTCGGCCATTTTGGAAAGTTTTGAGACATCAGGATAAACAGGGAGAATTAACTTCTGGAGCTACTTTCAGTGGCTTCTTCATTTCTGCTCTGACACCAAACTATATGTGCATACTCAGTGAGAGGCCCAGGCTTCAGTGCAACACAGCCACTCAACATCTACTAACTGACCAAATTTGTGTTATATGTCTTCTTTCAAATCCCTTTGTCTTTAATGTTAAAAGTTATCTGGAAATGCCTTCCAAGAGCTTTTCAGCCTTTCTTTTCTCATACCTAAGGCATCTCTTAAACTAATAAGAGCCAACATCGTTGAGATAGGGATGAATTGTCACATTTAGGCCACCAAATAAATATTTTGAACCCTCATGAGGACTGCAAATACTAAGCCAAGCATTCTTACTCTTTTGTTTTCAACTGTCTCCCCTTCGCCAGGTGGAGTTTGCTCCTGATATTGGCCTTCAGTACAAAGGAGAACTAACCGTTGTTTTACGTTACATTCCCCCAGAGGAGAGCCTGATGCTTCCACTAGAACAATGTCAAGGTAGCGTAAAAATCAATGACTTTGATCAATGGCATTCTGTTTCTAGAAGTATGGGAATCGGAATCAGAGATTGATTGAACTATGTTACTATTGCATTACACAAATGAAACACAAAGGGTTAGGTGTTACTCTCATGTGGAGAGTTGAGAAGTATATAATCTATATAGGGAAGAGTACAAGATTCTTGCAAGGATAGGCAAAGTTCATACTCAGAAAGCAGATTTGATGGCAAGATTTATTTTTTTCTGTAAGTCCAGAGATATAGGGTCTTCCCTGGGATGTGGGGACAGTCTTCTGGGAGCAGAGTATAGGAAGCTACTGCATGGATTTATGACATTCACAGCTATTCAGGGAGGCTTGGGGAAGTAGTTGACCTAGAGCATAGACTGCAAAGGAAAATTCCATATGGAATAAACTTATAATTCCCTCTTGCCCTTATTTTTCCATCAGCTCTCACAGGCAGCCTCTTCAGTCTTCCCATTCAGTTTCACCTTCCAATTTGACCCTGTGCAAGTAACTTGCTATCTTCTGGCCTCACTTTCCTCCCCTCAAAGGGATGTTTTGAGGATTAAATAGATTCATACATGTGAAGTGCTTAAAACAGTACCAAATAAAGGTGGCGGTCATGGTGATGGTTATTACTCATGTCGAGCATATTTCATCAGAATAAAAATGTCAAGTGCTAGAAAAGACTTTTCTCTCACCCTAAAATGTCATCATTCCTGGGTTGTGGCCTCTAGAGCTGGACCTAACTGCAACTTACAACTTACAAGACTAAAATATCAAAGAAAGGTGTTAAGAGATGTTCTCTTTTGGAAGGAGGGAGGAGGGGGGGAAAGGAAGAGCAGAGAGAGGGAAAAAATAAATAAATAAAAGAAATTTTCTCTTTTGGAGTTTTGGCACTCGTGTGTGGCTTTCATCGTAGCCATTTCTCACTAAGAGTAGAAATGGTGCCCTAGGAAACTTTTAGCGTCCTTCGCATTCCATACTCTTATACTCTATGAAAATATGTGCTTTGTAGGATACTGTTTAAACTTTTAAATTCTTTTGTTCATTTTTTTCAACAAACACAAATGAAAGACTTATCCAGAAGGAAGCCAATGGGGTAAAAATTCTTCAATGAATAAAAAAATATACAACAATGGAAAGGGCTGTTCTGGCCAGCAAGTGCGGTATATCTTTGGAGATGATCTTTGTAGATTTTGAAATCGAACCCACAATATCTCTCTCTCTCTCTCTTCTCTCTCTCTTTTCAGTAGCTGATACAGGAAAGAAGACCTTTAAGAAGGGAAAGAAGAAGGAGTTGCCTGTAGTCTCTGGAGGAATATTAGAAGTGTTCATCAAAGAGGCAAAGAATTTGACAGCAGTGAAGTCAGGAGGCACTTCTGATAGCTTTGTGAAGGGGTAATTTTGTTTTTGCTCATTTCAGATGATACTTAATGGGAGATGAAAAGATCTGTGATCCAAAAGCCAATGGTGGCTGTGAGACTTCTATGTTCTGCTTACTGGAAATGTTTTAGGAGAGAAATAGCCTTACATGTTGGCTTTGACATCTAAAACAATACAAGTGTGGCGAGAACATCCTTTTTTACTCTGTTTCCAGCACATTTCAGGAGTTCCCATCCCTCTTACCCTTAAGACTGGGAATTTTTCCATGAGATTCATTTCTTGAAGGTTGGGGGGGGGTATGCTTTTCTACATGTAATTTTTGTTGTTGTGTGTTGTCATCATTTAGTACTGGCAATATGCAACAACAACCAAAATATTGGATTGTTGATGTTTTGCTGTCTTGGGGAAAATTATAAAAAGTGGAGGTGTCAAAGCATTCTCCCTGGACCTGTCCACTTTACGGAAGCTCTGGGACTGCCTGCTGAGCATCCGTGTCCACTTTGTGGCACACAGGGGAGTTTCTTGAGGGAATACAGCCCTTTAAATGAATTTTCTTGCCTAATTATAGGCAAGCCAAACAGCAAATCCCTCTTGATCTCTGACTATTGGAGATTTTTCTCTTGGAATTAGAGGAACTAGGACTGGAAGGATGTTTTAAATTCATTCAAACAAACACACAAATGCATATGTACCAAGCACTAAGTGCTGTGATTTCAAAATTTAATAAGATATAATCCCTGCCCTCACAGAACACTGTAAAGCACATCAGGTAAAACAGATCCCCATGATGCTACACCATGAGGTTCATTCTTTGAGTTCATTGATACTATTGTTCCTCTCCTCAAGCTGTCTTAGAAAAGTATGTTTTCCCTGCAAGAAGATGAGCCAAGCCTTTACGCTCACCTGTTCTAACATTGGTAAAGCCCACAATGAGGAGAGAGTCGGATGTCTGGGAGGCTTCCATGCCTGTATCCCAGTCCATCTGGGTTTCGTGCCTTCTTGTGGACATAAGCATAGAAGAAAAGCTTTCTTTGGATCCTGCTGCTGCGGTTTGCTTTAGCAGCCCCACCATCCAGTTCAGGCCACGGCTGTTCACAGTCTGGTGGGATGAGGGGATGGCTCCTGGCCTGTGGCCTCCCTGTGGCTTTAAGGCATATTTCATATTTTCTAAAACAGTTTTCACTTTATCATGCTGAAAATCTATGAAGCAGAAAAAAAAATGAAGGACAGTATCTGTGGTCTAGAAAGAAAAAAAGCAAGCCAATAATTCTTTCTAATAAATTATCTCTTTAGCAGAGAGAGGGAAGGAGTAAGGGGGGTGGGGTCTTTGGGTCTTGGTGTGTGCCACACCTTTTGGGGTCAAAACACATTTGTAAGAGGGTCTTTTCCTAACAAATGCAACCAGTGTAACATGGTTTCTTGTACCCTCAATGAATCCCAACAATAAAAAAAAATTAAAAATATATAAAAAAAAATTTGGATTAAAATACCTTACAGCAATTAAAAATCGATACATTATTTTTCCCTTTTTGGTGTTGTACTATTTTCTTTATTTTGTATTTTATTTTTCTATTGGCATTTCTATGTATGTATATACTTATGAATATATACGAAGTTAAGTGATAATTTCCACTGTTTTTCTTTTGTCTCTATTATTAGTTTCATTTTTATCATTATCTCTTAAAATGATTTTCTTATACAGCAGAAGGTTCTGTTAAAAATGGATCTGCTTTGGGTATCACAGGTGCTAGGTACGCTGCTATTGCCTGATATATATGCACTTAATATTTGTTGAGTGAATTAATGGATAAATGAATTATTATTGGATTGTTGATGAGCAATTATAATCATATTCCTTTCTCAGAATCATTTCATGGGGGGCTTAAAGAAGACCTTGCTCCTATTGAGAATGCTGCACCTACCCATAGTATATTTTCCAGACAGCAACAAAATCATCCTTTTACAAAATGATTTAGAGTAGGTCACACTTCTGCCCCAAATCGTCCAATGACTTTTCATGTTATTAATAATAAAATCCAAATACCTTAGGGTGGCACAAAAGAGCCCAACACAGGATGCAGGGTGTTATTTCACTACATATGAACTTATCACTCTAGTTATGCTGTCCTTTTTCATTGCTGTTCCTGTGTTCACTGTTTACTAAATTCCCTTCAAGACATTTCTCAAATCACGTTATCAGAGTGTCTTTCCCTAATCCTATATAAACCAGTAAACTGCTACCCAATCCCCATACTGTTTCATTTTCCTGATAGCATTTGGTACTTTGTAATACTTATTAGTCTTTCTTTTTTTTCCTGTAAATATGAGGGAAGCCGTCCATAACAGTTTCAGAATGAACAAACTTGCCCATGTATCACAGAAATAAAGTGTTGTTTTTCGACATAGTTACTTTTTTTTTTCCCTCTAGAGTCTCACCTCATCGCCCTTGGTAATGTGCCCTGGCGTCACACAGCTCACAGCAGCCTCCAACTCCTGGACATCTTCGATTCTCTTGCCTCAGCCTCCCGAGTAGGTGGATTTACAGGCGCCCGCCACAACGCCCGGCTATTTTTTTTGTTGAACTTTGGCTAGGTTGGAACCCGTCACCCCCGGGATGTGCAGCAGGCGCCCTACCCACTGAACCACAGGCGCCGCCAACATAGTTACTTGTTTAATCAGCTGAAGTTGGGTTTTTAAGCCCCTATGTAGACAAATCACGCTGAAACAAAATAACTAAAATTTCTGCACTCAGGAAAATAACTTTCAACTGGACTGTGGAGAATATTCTGAAAGGGTTTATGTAGCACAGGGCGCGTCAATCACAAGGATGAAGACAGTTTCTTCAGAAGACAGTTCACCAGTTAATCCTAGCAACCTCTGTAGTGGCTGGAATGTGGAAAAAGGACAGGAATGGAAAGACAAGGGGAGCAACGGGGCGGGGCTATTTCGAGCAGAAGCAAGTAGAACTGCTTTGTCCCTCTCCGCTCTCCGTATCCAAACTTCGGCTGAGCGGGTCATAGATATGGCGGCCGTCCGGGTAAGTGAAAACAAACTTGGTTAGTTTCTTTGGGTACGGTAGCATTCTAGTAACTATGGAAGAGATCCTCCTAACTTTTGAAGGGAGCCCCGCAGCAAGGGGTAGAGTGAAGATGGGGATGTGAGAGAATTGGAATCATTAACGTTTGAAGCTTCCAGACACCTGCCTCTCCCCTTTATAGAGTTTCCTCAGCGTGGGACACTGCTCTCTGCTTAATCCCCAGAGGTTGTTGATTTATACAGAGGAACAGTACAAGCTGGAATTTGGTTAGGTGAAAATGACCTGCCAGGTGAAGAGCCGGCGTAGACGTTTGGGTCTTGAGATGCAACAAAAAACAAAGAATGCTTGACCTTTGTCTCAGTGTACAGAGCCGGGCTTTGTCACCCAGCCCATTGGAATTTGTTCAAACATTATTTGGGGGTGAAACAGAACAGGGTAGAGACATCCCAGAGTCTCTTTGTAGTGTGTGGGTTTATAGTAGTTCTGTTACTCTCTGGGTTAAGTTTCTTGAGCTCTGTGACGAGAAAAGATGACTTGGGAATCCATGTACAGGGAGTGACTCAGCTGGATGCTTCCTGCTTTTCTTAGGTAGGTTTTAATTACAGTATATAAATATTTACGTAGCAGCTTTTAGAGTAAAATGTTCTTTAGGCTTGTAGGAACAACAATATGACTATTTCCCTTCAGTCAAAGTTTAAGTCTATTCAGTGTTCGCCTTGATTTGCCATTCTCATTTCATTTTTGCAGCACTGGATTTTATACCTCATATAAATTATCACAACACCCTCCTACCTGGATTCATTGCTTCTACATTGGCTTTCATAAAATCCATTGCTCCTGTGCTGCTGGAGTACTACCAAAATGCAAATCTGATTCTGCCCCTCTCCTTCTTACAAACCCTTAGAGGTCAGGTCACACTCCTAGGTCTGGAACACATGATCTCACCTTGACAAAAGTCATCTCCATGACAAAAGTTTCATCTGTCACTCAGGAATCGTCCTCCCACCAGTAGTGAACTACTTGCTTCACATTTTATGCTTTTTTAATCTGCTCTTTCTTTGGGCCTAAAGTTACTTTTTCCATCCTCATCTAGTTATTTCCTACTCATATCATTCATTCAATCCACAGATATTTGCATACAGCCTCCCAACATGCAGAATGCTTTTTCTAAGAGTGTCCCTGACCTTACTAGTCAATTTTAAATAACTTCTGTTTGTACTCCCAGAGGACTCTGGGCATATTCTTAGCCGTAGCATTTATTACACTGCAAATAATAGACTATTTACTTGCCTGTTCCTAAACTATAAGCTCTTTGAAGACAGTATTATATTAACCTTTGTATCTTTAGTATGCAGTACCGATCTGATTTATATTAGGTAATCAACAAGTTCTATATGAATGAATAAGTGCCAGAAAATTAAAATAAAAGAGACTAGTAAGGGAAGTGACTTACATCAAGAGGAGTACAAAGTGCTCTGGGGAGTCAAAGGAGAGCTCACACTTGGTTTGAAGAGAATAAAGAAAGGCTTTCCTGGAGGAGGTACAGAGAAATTGAAAAAGGCTAGCAGTAAAAGGCAAAGCAGAACAGTGTGGTGTAATTGAAGCTTAGAGGATGGAGTTGAACAGTATTTTGATTTGGCCATTAATAGGCACTGGCAACTACCATTTATTATGTGCTTACTACAGGCCAAGCACTATGTTAAAATATTTTTTATATGTTAATTCACTTATTCTCAAGACAACTCTATGTAACAGATATTATCACCAATTTTTAAGGTGAACTAAAGTTTAGAGAAGTCAAATAAATTGCTCAAAATCAAAATTCCAATAAGAGCTGAAGTGAGATAAAGAGGTATAAGTAGAGTGATAGAGAGAGAACCTAGATTGTAAGGTGTTAAGGAAAAGATATGGGATGGAGAATGGCATTCATTTTCCACCTCTGTCCAAAATGGTGGTATTCCCATTTTACAGGAGGAACAACTGAGGATTACAAAAAGTGCTTGCTTCAGGGCCAGGTGCAGTGGCTCACGCCTGTAATCCTAGCACTCTGGGAGACGGAGGTGGGTGGATTGCCTGAGATCACAGGCTCAAGACCAGTCTGAGCAAGAGTGAGACCCTGCCTCTAAAAATAATAGCCAGGTATTGTGGTGGGCACGTGTAGTCACAGCTAATCAGAGGCTGAAGAAAGAGAATTGCTTGAGCCCAGGAGTTTGAGGTTGTTGTGAGCCACAGCACTCTCCCAAGGGCGACAAAGTAAGATTCTCTCTCAAAAGAAAAAAAAGTGCTTGCTTCAGGTCATACAGCCACTAAGTGTAAGAACCAGATTCAAGCACAGATGTATTTCGCTCCAAACTCTTTCTGTTACTCCTTCGTTTGTCTGGGAGGTATGTGTTACTCTTTAGAGAAGTGTGATCATGAAAGAAAGGAAATATATATTTTTTTTAATTCCAGGTTAATGTGAGGTCACACAACCAGGTCACAATATTTGAATTTGTTAGGTAATGACCCTCTTGTGGTTGTGTCCCGTACCAACAAGGTGTGCCATACACCCCTACGTTGTGCCTCTTAAATGGGAACACCACAAACACCACCGTTTCCCTCCCTCCTTTATTCTACTCCCCCCAACTTGAGTTGAAATGAGTTTTTCACCTATATGGCCATGATTTAGATCATCTACTGGCTTCATATTGCATTGAGTACATTGGATATTTGCTTTTCCATTCTTTGGGTACTTACTGAGAAGAACGTGTTTCAACTCCATCCAGGTTAATACAAAAGATATAAAGTCACTATCTTTACTTAGGGTGACTACTATTCCATGGTATACATATACCACAGTTTGTTAATCCATTCCTGAGTTGATGGGCATTTAGATTGTTTCCAATCTTGATGATTGTAACTTGAGCTACAATCAATAGTCTAGTGCAAATGTCTTTAATGAAATGAGTTTTTTTTTTCTTCTTCTGGGTAGATGCTTACTACTGAGATTGTGCTGTGAAATGGGATGTCTTTAAGTTCTCTGAGGGTTCTCCATATTTCTTTGCAAAGAGTCTGGACTGGTTTGGAGTCCTACCAACAGTGTAAAACCATTCCCCTTTCTTCACATCTACACCAGCATCTACATCTTTGGGACATTGTGATGTGGGCTAATCTTACTGGGATTAGGTGAAATCTCAGGGTGGTTTTGATTTGGATTTCTCTGATGACTTGGGATGATGAGTATTTTTTCATGTTTGTAAGCCATTTTTATGTGATCCCCAGAGAAGGTTCTGTTCATTTCTCTTGTCTAGTGATAGATGGGATAATCATTTTGTGTTGATTACTTTGAGTTCTCTATAGATCCTTGTTATCAAGTCTTTTTCAGGTTTCTAACATGCAGATATTTTTCCCATTATGAAAGTCGTCTATTAACTTTAATTGTTGTGTCCCTAGCTTTGCAGAAGCTTTTCAGCTTAATTAAGTACCATTTTAAGTTTCTGTTGTTGTTTCACTGCCAGAAAAGTCTTCTTAATAAAATCTTTCCCCAGGTTGACATCTTCAAGACTTGTTCCCAAACTTTTTTCTAGGATTTTTATCATTTCATGTCTTAAATTTAAATATTGTATCCATCTTGAATCAAGTTTTTAAAGTGGTGAAAGGTGTGGGTCCAGTTTCAGTCTGTTTACTTGTGGTTATCCAGTTCTTCCAGCACCATTTGTTAAATAGGAAATCTTTTCCCCAGTATAGGCTTTTGTTTGCTTTATCAAAAATCAGATGGCTGTAAGAGGCTGGTTTCATCTCTTGGTTTTCCATTCATTTCCAAGTGTCTATGTCTTTACTTTTGTGCCAAAACCATGCTGTTTTTATCACTGTGGACTTGTATTTTAGCCAAAAGTCTGATAGATTAATGCCTCTGGCTTTTTTTTATTACTAAAAATTGCCTTGGCTATATGTGGTTTTGAGTGGTTCTACACAAAATAAGAACTATTTTTTCCCATTTCTTCAAATTATGATGTTGGTACTTTAATAGGGATTACACTGAATCTTTTGGGTAGAATAGATACTTTAACAGGATTGATTCCTCCCAGTCAAGAGCATGGTATGTTCTTCCATTTGTTAATGGCTTGTGTAATTTGTTTACTTAGGGTTTCATAATTCTCTTTGTAGAGGTCCTTCACCTCTTCTTTAGGTATGTTCCTAGATAGTTCATGTACTTTGAAGCTACTGTGAAGGAAATAGTGTCTTTGATTAGCTTATCAACCTGGCTTTTATTGGTGTATACAAAGGGTACTGATTTGTGGACATTGATTTTATACCCTGAGATGTTACTGTATTTCTTGATCACTTCCAGGAGTTTTGTTGTTGAGTTTCTTGGGTTTTCTAAATATAAGATAATGAAGCTAATTTATAGCTTTCATATGAAGGCTATAACCCAACTATAGCACAAGAATATGGGGAAAAGGAAGGATAGGGAGGGGCGAGGTTGAGGTGGAGGGAGGGTAATTGGTGGGGCCACACCTATGGTGCATCTTAGAAGGGTATAGGCAAACCTTACTAAATGCAGAATACAAATGTCTTCATACAGTAACTAAGAAAATGCCATGAAGGCTATGTTAATCAGTTTGATGAAAATAGTTCAGGTTGTTAGGAAACCAGCACATGTACCCCTTGATTGCACTAAACTAATGTACACAGCTATGATTTAATAATATATTTTTTAAAAAGATCAAAAAAAAAGGAAAAAAAGATAATATCATTGAGAGAGAGCAATTGTTTGACCTTCTCTATCCCAATTTTGATGCCCTTTTGTTGTGCCCAGGATTTCCACAAAGACCACACTGCCAAACAAGTTAAATTTACAGAGGAGTCCTTTTGTTAAAGAGCCAGGCAGCAACTACCTCTGTTTCCTAATATAGGGTTTCATAGAACAGCCCCAAGTGCGTAATTGGCCCGGTTTTTAAGGCATGGTCTGCATCCTCATTGGCATGCAGGCTGTCCAGGTGAATCCTGGTAGGGTAGTAAGCAAGCATTGTACAGAAGCAGAATTTTGCAGTTAGTTAGTCACATGTTATACAGTTTTATTTTAATGTTTTACCCCTATACATCTTAGTTTCAGTACTTTCCCCCCATACATCTTACTTTCGGTATTTTCCCTACCTGCTATTGTTTAAAAGTCAGTCCAGAAACAGTTGGTACCTCCCGATCTTTTTCTCAGGGAGTTAGCCAAGCAAGAATCTTAGAGCAAACCAGAAGCACGAAATTAATTAATAGTTTTTCATCTACTTTGGAAGTAAACTAGACTTATTTCTTTCTTTCTTTTCTATTTGTGTGTGTGTGTGTGTGTGTGTGTGTGAGAGAGAGAGAGAAAGCTTTCAGTCTGGAAATTTGCCAGGAGTTAACTGGTATTTTTCCATGATAGCCTAGGCCTGACACGTTTCTGCCTTAGCCTACGCACGCTAGGCCTAACACTTTATATCCTTCTCTTGCCTAATTGCATTGGCTAGAACTTGTAGCACTATGCTAAGTAGTTGTGGCAATAGAGGTCATCCTTCTCTGGTTCTATTTTAAGTGGAAAAGCTTTCATTTTTACTCCATTCAATATGACATTAGTTGTGGTTTTGTCATAGGTGGTTTCAATCAGTTTTAGAAAAGTCCACCTATGCCTATATTCTTAAGTGTTCTTGTCAGGGAAGGATGTTGAATTTTATCAAATGCTTTTTCTACATCTATTGAGAAGACCATATGGTCTTAGTTTTTGCTTATATTGATGTAAAGTACATTTGTGGATTTTTTAATCTTAAACCTACCTTACATTCTTGGGATGAAGCCTACTTGATCATTTGTATAATTGTTCAATGTGGGATCTATTGACTAAGATTCTATTGAGTATTTTTACAGCTATACTCATTAGTGAAAATGGTCTGTAGTTCTCCTGTTTAGTTGGATCTTTCCTGGTTTTGGTATCAGGATGATGTTTATTTCATAGAATGTGTTTAGGAAGATTCCTTCCTTCTCAATGCTTTATAATAGTTTCTGCAGTATTGGTTTAAACTCTTCTTTGAGGTTTGATAGAATTCTGATGTGAAGCCATCTGGTCCAAGGCATTTTTTTGTTGGATGATTTCTTACTGTTTCTTTGATCTCAGTGCTTGGTATTTCTCTCTTTAGGAGATCTCTTTCTTCTTGCTTAAGTCTAGGGAGAGAGTGTGATTACAGATAATGATCCATTTCCTCCATATTGGCAAATTTGTGGGCATGGTATTTCTTATAATACTCAGATATAATCTCTCATATCTCCGTGATATTTGTTATTTCCTCTTTTCATTTCTGACTTAGGTTATTCGAGATTTTACTTTTCTGGTTGTATTTAATTCCATCAAAGGTTTATTGATTTTAGTTCTTCAAAGACCCAACGTTTTATTTGTTTTATTAACTTTCTGCTTGATTTTTTTGTGTTCATTTTCTTTTATTTCTTACTTAATTTTTTTTTAATATTTTATTTTATTTTTTTGAATCATAGCTGTGTACATTAGTTCAACCATGGGGTACAGTGTGGGGGCTTCACATGCAATCTGAGATATTTTATCAACCTGATTGACATACCGTTCATGATATTTTCTCGTTTACTAT
>CAUYON010137997.1:0-10753 GCA_963573935.1 Arctocebus calabarensis | reverse complement strand
TTAGAGAGAAGTACAGAAAAGGTTGCTTCAGTGTCCAAAAGAAATTTTATCCCCTGGCGCTCCACTATAAGCAAACCTAGGGCTCTTGAAGGGTGATGACACAAGCTGGAGCCAGGAGAATTTGCCCCAGGCACCCTCAGTCCAGTTTGGGCTCCAATGGGGTCACTGTCCATTGATTCTTCCTTATTTGACCCCCCCAGACCATAAAGTATGAACATTTTTATTTTTTAGCACTGCATTGGATTTTCCTTTCAAACTACAAAAAGGAAAATTTGGTTTGTTTCCATTGTGAAAACCACCTAAATTGACAATTCACCACAGTGTCCGACATGATGAATAAAAGCCATCTATTTCCTCATCCTCCCTCCCCCTAAGTGATCAGCGTTACATCTGTAGTACACGTCCTGCCATACTGTTACCTCACCTCACAAAAACGCCCCCAGCCCCAGAGACGCACACACACAGACACACAGAGACACATAAACACATAGACACACACAGACATACATGCACACATGTGTGCACATTTACACACAGGCACACACAAATACACGCACACACGCAGGCACACACACACAGGCACACGCACAGTCTTCTGCTCACATGCTGTACTCAGACAGTTGTTGTTTTCCATTCCCACTGTCTGATTACACTCCTAATAGCTGAATGATATTCTACAGACGACTGCACTGAAATGTATTCCATTCCCCTGTCCTGACAGTGGATCTGCCACGTTTCTCTGTGTTGTCAGCACCATAAATAACGCTCCAGTGAGCACCCCTACCCACACGGCCCTATAACCCGACGGCATTACTTCAGGAGGGCAGATTCCCCAAAGGTGCTTTCCTGTGCCAAAGTGAAAGTGTATTTTTACTTTAATAGATTCTGTCAAGTTGTTTTCCAAAACCACCAAAGCAATTTATACTCTTATCAGTAACATAAACACAATGTCCCTTTCTCCTTCCCTCACAGCACAGGATATTATCGCCTTCTGATTCATGGTTGTTAACATTTTAAAAGAAATTATTTCCTGTTTTTAGAAAGAGCTACTTTTTAGTTACCTACAGAGAAGGACTCACAAAGTGCGCTGCTCTGAGCCCTCCTCTCCAAGCAGGTTGGAGTGGTCACAACGGGGGAGGGAGGTCAGCCTTCCTATCCAGCAACAGGACGTCAGAGCAGAGGCCCCAACCATCCTCTCCCTGCTGACCTTGACCAGCTACACCTCCATGCTGCCTGGGGTCCCTGTGCTTTTCGGATGGACAGACACAGCTCAGGGCACTGTAATAAACAGCCTTCTCACCAGACATTTGCTCCTCCCAGAACCGGGGTCTGGAAGGCTGAGATCAGAGTCCGGCGTGGTCAGGCTCTGGTCAGGACCCTCTTCCAGGTTACAGGTTGCTGAGGTCTCTTGTCCCCTCCCGTGGTGGCAAGAGGCTGAACCACTCTCTTGTCTCTCCTTATACAGACATTAGGTCCCACCCTCAGGACCTAATCACCTCCCAAAGGCCCCACCTCTAAATGTTATCTTAGTGGGGATTAGATTTCAACATAGGAATTGTGGGGGGACACAAACTTGAGACCACCACTGTCAGAGTATCTTATTTATCTTCCCAGTGTAAGGGACAGAGAAAGTGCTCCCTGTATATTAAATTAGTTATAATGGAGAGTGAGTCCCTGGGAGACACTGAGTCTAACAACAGGCATGTAACAAGATGTATTTAAAAGGGTAGAAGGAATCCAGATCAGTCATCTGCCTCCCATAGGCACCTAGTAAATAAATAAATACCCAGCTCAAAATTCAACATCAACAGACAGACAAGATAAAGGGATCCAACAAAATGTGCACCGTAAAGCCCATCCTGATGCCGTGTAGGTAAAGGGCAACAGAAGAGAGAAATAGAGTATAAGAGATTTCCCAACATTTTCTTCCAGGATTCTTGTAGTTTCCGGCCTTGGGCTTAAGTCTGTTATCCAGTGTGAGTTAGTTATTGTGAGTGGTGAGAAGTGGGGACCCTGGTTCAGTCTTCCACACGTGCTGTCCAGTTTTCCCCGCACCATTTGTTGAACGGGGTTTCTTTTCCCCAGCATATGTATCTGTGTTGTCCAAGATCAGATGGGAATATGAGGATGATTTCACGTGTGGCTTCTCTGTTCTGTAACATGGGTCTATGTCTCTATTTTTGTGCAAATACCATGCTATTTTGGCAACTATTAGGGATGTTAACTTTTAATAGTTGGTTAGGATGCTGTCTACCAGGGTATAGTGTTACTGATTTTTCTTTTGTAATTAATAAGTAATTTGTCAGCTCAGTGCCTGTCGCTCAGCGCCTAGGGCACCAGCCACATGCATTGGAGCTGGCAGGTTCGAATCCAGCCTGGGCTTGCCAAACAACAATGACAACTACAACCAAAACTAGCCGGGTGTTGTGGCAGGCACCTGTAGTCCCAGCTACTTGGGAGGCTGAGGCAAGAGAATCGCTTAAGCCTAAGAGTTTGAGGTTGCTGTGAGCTGTGATGCCACAGCACTCTACTGAGGGCGACATAGTGAGACTCTGTCTTGAAAAAAAAAACAAGTAATTTGTCAGAAATCCTCTGCCTTAGACATTTCCATTAATTTCTATTATTTGTCTAAATTAGTACTTACTGAGATGTTTGAAATGTTATTATTTCCTGACTTTAACACTCCTACATTTATTGGTAGGCATCCTACTTTAAGGAATAACTTTCTCCTTCCTCCCTCTTTTACTCCGTTGTGTTTTCTTTGTTCTTTTCATAGGTTTTTATTTTATTCAGTGAGTTGTAAGAAAGCACTAGTGTTATTTGTGTGGTCGGAGGTTTCTGGCTCTGGGCAACGTGACCCTCTTCAAGTCCACTTCCAAGCTGTCTTGACCCAGCCGCACTCCTGGATGAGGACTCTGTACTTCCTGGCACAAAAAGTGGATCTAGGTGCATATTGTATTTTCTCTGCCCAGATCTCAAATAAGCAATTTGTCCAAGAATCCCCAGTTTCTTTACTTTTGAAACCCTATTTAAAAGCAGCAGTTGAATCCTGGATGTGAGGACTGCGTTGTTAACGTTCTGCCATTCTGCGCACTTCCATGGTTTCTGGATTCCAGGTGCGTGGCGATACCAGTGGGCCCCCCTTCCCGCACTCACTGCCGTAACACGGCCCCTGGCTGAGAGAAGGTTGCATTGAACATCAGGCAACCTGTAAATTTCAAGTGGCCGTGCTGGTGGCAGAGAAGGAAAGCAAACCTCCATCTGGAGGGATGTGGGCACACGGTTCTGCCCACCTCCAGAACAGAAGGTGCTGTGTGATTGATCTGCCACAAAAGGGCTCACTGAGAAATGGGGCAACGTCAAAGCAGCAGCCTCTGTCTCAGCTGCTGGTGATTTGGGCACTCGCAAGACAGTAGCTGGACCAGCCTTTGTGAGAGGGAGCCCATCCCATGTCTCATCACCCTCCAGACAGGTGCGTAGCCTGGAGGAGGTCAGGGCATCATCTCTGCAGCCTTTAAGTCTTTACACCAGTAGGAGTCGCTGCATCCCCTTGCTGGGTGCAACACCACCACTGGTTTTCTGTCATAGCGAGGGGAGGGGAGGCGACTTCCAGGACTTCCACTTGATTTTCCTTTTCCCTGGGTGGAGGAATCTATGTGAGGCCTCCACTAGCTGCTCAATATTTCTATCCCAATTATGGACTCAGAGTCCAGAAAATAATCATAGAGGGGGGGTGGCTCACAGACCCATTTGACCCCTCTGAGCAAACTGGGCCAGAAATCTCTTTTTCATTGTCTACATAAGCTCCTTTAATGACAGTCAAGGTCCTGTGGCCCCAGGGTCAGGTACGGCACTGTATTCAATTGCCCCTAACAAGGCTAGATATTCATCCTTCCTTCTAAAAACAACCAAGCTCTCAGCATTGACAATTCCTTTGTAGAAACCTGTGGAAGTCCCTGGAAGGGTGGCCAGCCCCACCCCCAGTACCCAACATCAAAATCCACTCCCACACACGTTCCATCAGGTTTCAGTTGGGGAAATGAGCCAGATTCTACAACTCTTTTCAGCATATAATCTATTCACCTCCAGGCCAATAGCTGCAGCTAGTCGTTAGCACAGCCAGACAAGGAAGATCAAAGGCTGCTCTGGGAGGCAGGAAGAGGCAGGAAGAGCGATGGAGCTGTGATGCAGACAAGTGCCCCACACAGCCCTGGCCTGGGCTGACACCATCCTTTCTTCTTCAGGTAAGGAGAGGCTATGCCTTCTCGACCAAGAGGGAATGTGCTGCTCTTGCATCCTAAGAATGTGGAATTTGAAGACTCTCGGGCTCATCCCCTTGGTGCTCCCATCCCAGATCTCAGGTTGCCATGATTTTTCTATCCGTGGCCTGTCCAGGCTGTGCTTTCTGTCTCCTTTGCAGCCCAACACTTAGTAATACAATTCTGAATCTCATGTTCACGGTCTCTCCTAAGACTACAAGAGGTAAAAAATTTCCAGACGAATGCTACAAAGGCCTTTCAGCTTTCATGGAGTGTCTCGAGATAACATTTTATGCCCTAAGCCTATTATTTATCTTTTGAAATGTTTCTGATGTCATTCATGAGGCTGGACCACTCTGTGGTTCTCATAAACACCATTTTCCAGGGTGGTGACACGGCCTGATGGTGACACCGTTGGATGGCCTCCTATTTATAGTAACAGTCAGTGTTGCAAGCATTACTATAAGAAATTGCTCTTTGTGTCCAGAATTAAGGCATTGTTATATTCAATCTATTGCAATATTTGAAAATTGGAATTTCTATGAAATGTATCATGCAAATGCCCTCTTTTGTGAATAAGCAAAAT
This sequence comes from Arctocebus calabarensis, assembly GCA_963573935.1. Classification (NCBI taxonomy): domain Eukaryota; kingdom Metazoa; phylum Chordata; class Mammalia; order Primates; family Lorisidae; genus Arctocebus; species Arctocebus calabarensis. The sequence goes on along the minus strand of CAUYON010137997.1, from coordinate 5,908 downwards.
AGCTATTAAAATAATTCTGTAGCTTCTTCAATGCTGCAAAGCTAATTAATAACATTACTAGAACAGCAATCACTTTATTCCATTTTTGTATTAATCCCAACAGAAGGCAGAATTTTATCATTTTCCCTAAACCATGGATGAAGGACTCAGAACACTCAATACCAAGGTCATAGAAGGCCATGATAGTATGATAAAAGAATCAATTCATCAGGAGGATATAATAATTATAAACATATATGTATATGTGTGCACATACACTATTATCATAGAGGCCAAACAAAAAAAACAAATATTAACAGAATGGCAGGGAGACGTAGACACAGCAGGACGGTAGAAGACTTCGGTAACCCACTTTGAACAATGTGTGAACTTCCAGACAGAAAGCCAATAAGGACACAGTGGACTTGGACACCACCCTAGACAGAAGGACCTAAGGGACATACAGGAGATGCTCTGTCCAACAGCAGCAAAAGACACCTCCTCTCACGTGCACACGGACGGTCCCCAGGATAGATCACAGGTCAGGCCGCAAGATGAGAGTGAACATATGGAAGAAGATTTTAATTAGACCAGGAACCTTTCCCAGCCACAACAGTGTGCCATAGGAAGAAATCAATAACAGCAAGAAAAGGGGAAAATTCACAAACACGTGGAAATTAAATGATATAGTTGTAAACAATCAATGGGTCAAAAGAGAAAGCGAATAATTTGAGACAAATGAAAATGAAAACTCAACTCATCACAACTGAAAGGGTGTAGCAAAAGCTGCACTAAGAGGACGTTTATAGCAATAAATGCCTCCTATTTATAGTAACAGCTACAGAATTATTTTAATAGTTATTTTGCTTATTCACAAAAGAGGGCATTTGCATGATACATTTCATAGAAATTCCAGTTTTCAAATATTGCAAAATTTCTCCCCCTTTGTAAAATTTTATTTTATTTTTCGTTTGTTTCAAATTAACATGAGGGTATAAATTTTTAGGCTACACTGTTCTCACTTCCAAGGTGAAGTCCGAGTTGAGCCCTTCACCCAGAGGAGTGTACCGAGCACCCTCGCAACATGCACATTAGGTGAGACCCTGCCAATCGCCATCTCTCCTTCCTCTCTCCTCCCCCTGCCACACTAGATTTGTGTGTTATCATTTGTGTGAGCACGTAATTGTTTATATATTGGTTTCATATTAGTATTGAGTACATTGGATACTTTTTTCCATTCTTGAGATACTTTACTAAAAAGAATGTGTTTCATCTCCATCAAGGTAAACATAAAAGATGTAAAGTCTCAATCTTTTCTTGTGGCTAAATAATACTCCGTGGTATTCATATGCCACAGCTTGTTAATATATGGGTTGATGGGCACTTAGGTTGCTTCCACAATTTGGCAATTATGAATTGAGTAGCAATAAACAGTCTGTTGCAAATGTCTTTGTGGTAAAATTATTTTTGTTCTTCTGGGTAGATATTTATAATTGGGATTGTGGGATCAGATGGAAGGTCAGGTCAACTTTTAGTTCTTTAAGAATTCTCCATACTTCTTTCCATAAAGGTTGTATTACTTTGCAATCCCACCAGCAGTGTAGAAGTGTTCCCTTCTCTCCACATCCACCCCAGAATCTGCAGATTTGGGACTTTGTGATGTGGGCTAATCTCACTGGAGTTAGGTGAATCTTCAGGGTGGTTTTGATTTGCATTTCTCCGATGATTAAAGACAATGATCATTTTTTCAAATGTTTGTTGGCCTTTGTCATCTTCAGAGAAGTTTCTGTTCAAGTCTCCTGCCCACTTATAAATGGGGTTGTGTTCCTTTCTTGTTGATTAATTTGAGTTCTCTGTAGATCCTAGTTATAGGGCCTTTGTCAGATTTGTAACATGCACAAGTCAAAAGCTGTCTGTTAGCTTTGGTTGTGGTACCCTTGTGCAGAAGCTTTTTTGCTTGATCAAGTCCCATTTGTTTATTTTTGGTGTTGCTGCAATTGCCAGGGGGTTCTTCCTCATAAAATCTTTTCCCAGAAATATTTTCAAGCATTTTTCCCACACTGTTCTAGAAATTTTATTGTTTCATGTCTTAAATTTAAATCTTTTATCCAGCCAGAGTCAATTTTTGTCAATGGTGAAAGTGGGTCCCCTTTCAGTCTTCTTGAAAGGGCAGCCCTCAACCGGCATAAACCTCACAGAACACCAAGGCTTGTAGGAAGGGTCTTTATTGGCAGGGGAACACTGCAGAGCAGCACTAAGGAGAGAGAGAGGGAAAGAGAAGAGAGTGGAAGGGGGAGAAAGGGGGAAAAGACAGAGGAGAGAGAGAGAGAGAGAGACATGGGAGAGGGAGGGGCAGAGAGGGAAAAGAGAGAGAGCAAAAGACAAGGGCACCTTATATAGGTTCGGTTAGGGGAGGTGACGGGATGGTAGAACAGCCAATAAGGAGTTACTGCTTTGGCACAAAGAGCCCTAGGGGGCGGGCCATAAGTTTGAAATTTTCAGTGGGTAATTGGGACAGGGAGATGAAGTTTTATAATTACCTAACAATTCTACACGTAGCTAACCAGTCCTCCCAAATGTCCATGTTGTAAAAAGAAAAAAGATCTCAAATAAGCAACCTACGTTTGCCCCTCAAGAAAGTCAAAGCAGCAAGTGACCAAGGCCAGTGTTCAGCTTCATCGTTTCTAAGAAGGCAAGTCATCAGCCCTGTCCTCATTCCTTCTTCTTGCAGCCTGGCCTTCTGGACTCCTTCCTGTCACCCCCACCATGCAGGGCTGCCCCTCTCCCCTGCCCACAAGGTGACAGCTGACCAATGCTCCCTACATTCCGACTCAGGGCTGCCCCTCTCCCCGGCCCACAAGGTGACCACTGACCAACGCTCCTGACATTCCAGCCCAGTCAGTGTTTATTCCCTGCTCTTCTTTTCCTCAGGACCCTGTTTTGTGTGTTCGTTGGTAGTAAAAGCTGTCGGAATCGCCCTGTCACTTCAGGACTGTGGGTGGTGAGAAGTTTGCCCCATGTTCGGGGCGAGACACTGCTGCCAGGACACCCTGGGGGAGGCCTTGCTTTGTTGGAGAGCAGCCTTTTCTGCCCTCAACGGATCATGGGAGGACAGACAGAACCATTCTGGAGGACATTCCCGGGGTGGGGGCGGGTAAGAAGTTGTGTTGGGAAGAGGAGGAGGCTCTCAAGCCACTCTTTACAAATGAGGGGAAGGGGAAGGTAGAACCGTGGTAGGGGCTGAACTCTGCAAAGGCACAGGCATAGCTAAAAATAGTGCTAATAACCAGCCACTGTCTCCTAGTTTGCTTTCCTATAATTCCTACTTGGGAGTCACATAGCTGATGGTCTTAAAGATTTCTTAACTTTCTCCATAGATAATGCCACCTTCCAAAACCTAAGGGCAGTGTTTGAGATAGCTTTCAGGCCCTGCATTACATTGTTCCGTGACCCACCCAGACCCGCTGTGCACACCAAGAAACTGATTCAGCTGGAGTTGTGACTCCACCCAGGAACTCACTCAACAGGGAAGGTGACTTCTCCACCCCTGTGATTTTGCCCCAAACCCAGCCAATCAGCAAATCCAATTGTCTAATTTTTTTGTCTGCCAAATTATCTTTAAAAACCCTTGCTCCCAAATTCTTGGGGAGGCAAATTTGAGCAATTCCTCCTGTCTCCTTGCTTAATGCTCTGCAGAATTAAATGTTTTCTCCACTGCAGCTTTGTATGATGCCACACCTTTTAACAGTGATGGGAAATACAACCAGAATTGGCTATTTTAGTACCGTTTCCAGTCTGAATAACAAATTTCATATTGGGTTTGTTTTTTATTTTGAATGCCTTTCTTTTTAATGGTAGATTAGATAAATGATTTATATGCATACTATAAAAAGATAATTGATTTTATAGTGTTTTTTTAAAAAGTGCATTCAAATGCAAATTCAAACATGTTGCAGCTGCAGGTCTCACAAAGGAAAAATAGTTCAGAAAATTCAAAAAATTAATTTCCTATTTTGCAAGTGTTTGTCTGAGGCTGCTTTGACCTCCACTGGCCACCCAGACAGAGGAAGTCTTTCTATTCTGTGTGTTGTCTTGGGAATCAACAGAAGCTCCTCTCCACTCAGGAAAACATTTGAAAGAGGAAATCGCCACTTTCCCCTTCTTTCATTCCTCAGGAGAATCTCCCCGGCCCCAGGCTGTCCTTTCTGCTCAGCCCAGTCCTCTCACTCTGATTTCAGCAAAAACAAGCAAAGAGCAGGGAGGAGATTTCTATACACAAATGGCTCACAATCGGCTTGGAAGGAAGGAATGGGAAAACATTCAAAAACGACCTGGTGAGCTCGTCTATGCCACAGGCATCCCAGGCATCAGCAAACGTAATACGCCCCTACTCTCTTGGAGATGACATCTGCCAGGGGAATCAATCAACAGTTACGTGTCAAAATGCCAAGTAATGTTAATGCTATTAAGAAAATCAAGCAGAAAATATAGAGAATTCTAGAAATGGTAGAAATGAACTGGAGGGGGTACTGCTGACTCTCAAATAGTTTTGCTAGGAAGTCCCACCCTGAGACAAAACAGAAGCCACCTCTCACGGAGCAGTCTGCAGTGAGATGGTGCCGGGGGCTGCCCTTCACATAGACACAAATCCACGTGGGAAGATGGTTGGGAAACAGAAACACTCTGTTCATTTGGTTCTGCCCCTAGGGGATGTGCCCCTGTGGGTCTTGTCCACAATTTCTCTCATTTCACACATGAAGCCCGAGGGCATGACTTGTTCTCATGACTGGTCTTCTTTCCAAGCTCTTCACAGCAGTCATCCTTATTAACATCGTTACACAACAACTTACTTATATTTTTGTATAGGCAATAATAGATGGACTTGAACTAATGTACACAGCTATGATTCAATAAAAAAAAATACTACTTGAAAAAAAATAGATGGACAGACTCTTGCATCTAGTCTTGATGTCAATTATTTTTGTTAATGTTTTGGAACATCATTGGATCGCTCTGAGGTTTTAATAGGTAAGGCATAATGACTGATGTAGGAAATTATTTACATAAATGACCAAGGACCAAACAACCCCGTGAGTTGCGTGCAAGCCTCAGCGTGAGAGCACACCCACCACAGAAGGGTGCACAGTTCAGTCACTTGATGCCTCTGAAACATAATTTGCTGGTTCAGAACATTCCCTTGAGAAGGCTTCCAGGAGGTCGCCCCTCCAAGGCCAGAATCTCACTGGGGTGAACAGGGCTCCCTTCTCCAGGTGCACAACGGCCTCGTGAGAAGGAATGGAATAAGCATCTGGCTGCATCAATTTGTTACCTTATAATGGATACAGAACACATTTCAAAAATATTAATTTGAAGGCAACATAGTATGATGTGCAATGATTTCTAATTTTAAATAATTCCAAACAGTAGAACTCAAAATTTAGGGGTTTCCAGAAGGGAGTGCTCCACTATCAAACTGTGTTTTCAACACATCTCACAGAATAGCCCCTGCTGTTGGGGACTTTTCTTTCTTTCTTTTTTTTTTTTTAACAAGTGAGCAGTTTATTAAGAATTAAACAAAGGTAGGATGTGATACAGTACAAGCAAGACACTCAAGATAGGTATAATAGTACTAATCACACAAAAACTTAAATTTCACCTCAAAAAAAATTACAAGACAACAGAGAAAGCAATTTCACTGTTATAAAATAAGATATTTCATGCAAAGTATTAACTCTGCCCCCCAAAGCCCAACCTCCCAACAAACAAAGACTATCTGGGAATACTGCTATGCTAACATATTAACCACAGTATAATCATTCATAGAAAAACAGTAATTAAGCAATGAATTAAATTAAATAACAAAGTTCAAACTGTCATAAACTCATAGACCACAATGATTTTACAAAACAAGCAATTCCAGAAATCTTAT
>CAUYON010137995.1:0-10726 GCA_963573935.1 Arctocebus calabarensis | reverse complement strand
TCTTCTTTTCTGCCTCTTTAAGCATCTGAGTTATCTCAAGAGCTTTGTCCTCTACCTCAGAGATTCTTTCTTCTGCATGGTCTAATCTGTTGTTGATACTTTCTACTGCATCTTTAATTTCCCTAATTGACTGCTTCATTTCCCTCATCTCTGTCATATCCTTTTTATATTCTCTGTATCATTCATCTCTTATTTGATTCTGTTTTTGGATTTCCTTTTGGTTATTTTCCACTTTATCAGCAGTTTCTTTCATTGTTTCCATCATTTCCGTCATTGTTTTCATCATCTGTATTCTAAATTCCCTTTCTGTCATTTCTAACATTTCTTTATAGGTGGACTCCTCGGCAGTAGCTGCCTCATGGTCCCTTGAGGGGGTTGCTCTGGACTGGTTTTTCACGTTTCCAGGATTTTTCTGCTGATGCTTCCTCAGGAGTGTTTTCTTTTACCTCTTTCCTTGCCCTGATTTTACTTTTACTTCTTCCTGTTCTTTAAGTTGCCATGCCTCTGGACTAGGGTTTTGAGGAGTTCTTTTGGTACTGGACCAGAAGGATGAGAAGATTGAAGAGCAAGAAGGGGGAAAAGATTTAAAAAAAGAAAAAGACAAAGAAAAGAAAAAAGAGAAAGGAGCAGGGGAGTAAAAGGGAATATTGACTAAAAGAAGGGAGACACAGGAAGAGGGTCATACGAGCATTTTAGGTATACAGTAGGGTACTTTCCCCCAACATTAAAAGCCCCCAACCTCTGGAGGTGCTGGCTTGGGTGGTTCCCTTGAGGTCAGCAGCTCTTTGCTAGCTGTTTCAGACACTGTTCCGTCCCTCCACCAAGCAGAGAGGAAAGACAAAAATGCTATAAATCAAAGCAAAACAAGCAAATAGAAAACTTTACTGGATAAAATTGGGGGAAAAAAACCAAATAACAGGAGTAGAAACACTAGCAAAAATGAAGTTCTAATTGTTAAAGAAGGCAACAATGGCAAATTATATTTAAACTAGAAAAATGAAGAAATAACGGAAAGAAAAAAAGAAAAATCTAGAGGGAAAATATTGAAATTGAAAAAAAAAATACAACCAAAAACAAGGCAGTTTGTATATCTTGCTGGATATTGTCTGAGCAACAGGTGATCTTCTGGGGTATGAGATGTTGATCACAATGCTATTACGGCTGTACGACATGGAGACCGGAGGCCTCTGCTGATTTCTCAAACCCTGCAGGGTGGAGAGCCTAAATCTCTCCTCAGCCTGCTTAAAAGGCACTTTAAACTGCTAACCTGGGATAAGCAGAAGCGTTCCCAGAAAAGCACTTGCCGCTGCGATCACTCCTTAAGTGGCTATCCACTTACCCAGTGTGCTAAAAAAGGTCTCACCCTATGCCCCTGAGGGCTAAGGCTGCAAGGCGTCTCAGTTCCTGCCTTTAGGCAGCTCAGTCACTAGATTACTCGCTCCTGCCCGATGCTTGTTCTTCGACCCTGAGGGTGAGCTTGCCGGGGCAGTTCTCCCACAATGGCTCTGCACTGCCCACAGCCGAACACTATTATCTCCGTCTGGCTCGGTGACTCAGTCTGGGGACAACACTTGAAGTCCTCCGCACTCTTGCCCAAATTATCCTAAGGTAGTTCAACTGAGTGCCAAGTCCAAAAAAAACCAAAAACAAAAACAAATAAAATCCCAAACAGCTCACAGACAAGGCCTTTCCAGCTTGCAATCTCACTGCTGCTGTATTTACAGCTGCTGGCGGGATTAGACCAAACGAACACACATAGCCACTTTCCAGTTCTCCACTGCTTTTGTCCTCCACGTGGGGTCCAGAAGTCTCTTGCTGACTCCCTGTGTCCCCAAAGGGATGTTTCTGGGCAGATCCCACCATCCAGAGATGCCTGGAGTCTTCTCTCCCCAGTCTCACCGTGCGGGTTGCAAGGAAGCTGGGCCACCATCTTGCGCCTCCTAATTTGAGGAGACTAATAGTAAACAATTCAGCTGCACAGCTAAACACATCCAAAATATTCATTTTTATATGACTACTTTCTGATATAAACTTTGCCTTTTGAAATACACATGTCATCTGGTTGGCCTGTTTATAAATTTCTACAGATAATACTTCTATGAATATGTTAGTATGAAAAATAAAAACTGTGTTTTGATTTAAATCATACCATATATATTTTAAGAGTTAAGTTTACTTACTCATTGTTTTTATTTTTAACTTAGTGTAGTAAGTAGAATATGAACCTAGTCACAGGACTTTAACTTGGCCCAATTGCCCACGTTTTTAAGGTCTAGGTTTTGTTGTTGTTTTTAAAAGAACTGAATTGTCAGTTTAGTATGTCTTGAAAAATTTGGCTAGCAGAGTATGGGAGTTTGTTGTCATTAAATGTCAGAGAATATGAAGATTCCCAGATGATGGCTCGGTGCCTGTAGATCAAGCAGCTAAGGCACCAGCCACATACACCAGAGCTGGCCGGTTCGAACTCAGACTGGGCCTGCCAATCACAATGACAACTACAGCTAAAAAAATAGCCGGGTGTTATGGAGGGCGCTTGTAGTCCTAGCTATTTGGGAGGCCGAGGCAGGAGACTCTCTTGAGCCCAGGAGTTGGAGGTTGCTGTGAGCTGTGATGTCACAGCACTCTACCCAGGATGATAGCTTGTGGCTCTGTCTAAAAAAAAAAAAAAAAAGATTCCCAGATGACACTATTATTACATGGCATGAGATACGGAAACCTGTGGGATTTAGGAATTAGTTTCAGAACAGAGCACTGGAAAATTCATGTAAACAGACTGTCTAGCTATTGGAATAAATTCTTGTTAAACGCCATTATCAAGTGAATGAAGGAACATATGTTTGTGCTTCTGATAAAAGGCTTATTCTCATCAGATTGATGTTTTGATCATTTCTGCAGGCAGATTTTTCGGGCATGACACACAGGCTTGCTGCTTCTTCACGGATGTTTATACATTTTTGAAACCTTAACTTTAGCTTTGCTTTATCCCCCCTCTCACTTTGCATTTTCTACTAGAGAAAAATCTATTGTTTTCTTTCTTTTTCAGGTATATTACTGTATGTAATTTTGTTTTCATTTTGCGTTATTTCATGATATTTTGTTTTAAATGGACAGTGTTCCCAGTTAAACATATATATCTTAAAGTGAAGTCTGTCTTTCATTTTATAGATTATTTTTTAATGTAAATATCCCTTTTTGGTTGTTTTAAATTTTAGAAGTACACCAGGAGTGGTGGCTTATGCCTATAATTCCAGCAATTTGGTAAACGAAGGTGGTGGATTGCTTACAGCCAGGAGTTTAAGACCAGGCTGGGCAACATAGCAAGATCCCATTTCTAAAAATATAACCAAAAAATGAGCCTAGCATGGTGGCATGTGCCTATAGTCCCAGCTACTTGAGAGGACGAGGTGGAAGGATAACTTGAGCCCGGGAGTGTGAGGTTACAGTGAGCGTGATAGGAGCAGTACACTCCAGTCTGAGTAAGCCAGAGCAAGACCCTGTCTCTGTAAAAAAGAAAAAAGTCATTTTATCAGAAAGAATCTGCTAATCAGTTTCCTGAATAGGAATTTGATGGTCTTTAAAAAATGTTTAATGTGTCTGCTGGGTTTTAATTCTCCAGGCCCTGTTCTGGGCACTAGGAGAAAGCAGTGAATAAAACAGGCCCCATTCCTGGACCCCATGGAGTTTTCCTGTGGGGACACAGACCACAGCGGAGAAGTGACGGTCAGGCAGGGTTCAGGCAACACCAAAGTGTCCCTGGTGTCAGCCGGACTCCCGGGCTGGGGCCAGAGGGCTGGAAGGCCACGCTGTTTGCTGTTCTCTGGGCATTGGGAGAGGAGGAGGGGCAGACCCAGCTGGACACTAGTTATCTTCTAGGAAAAGGACCATCCTCCTGCTGCACACAACGAAACTATGGGGGACTTGCACCTGTGAAATGGAGGGTTTCTGCAGCTCTGAGAGGGGTGGCTAGTCAGAAAGATGTCTCACACCTCAAGGGCTGCTCCTTGCCCTGGAGGTTCTGTGGCCGCGGTCCGGCCAGCTCAGGCAGCCAACGGGGGAGCTCTACAGGGGTGTTCGTGGAGGGGTCCGTGTCCCTCTTCAGTCTCCCAGGGGCAAATTGCACAGCCTCCGTCAGTGGTCAGTGGTCAGTGGCATGAGCTGACGGCCTGCCCACTTCAGAGCCGAAGAAAGAGAGGGCTGTTCATCCGCTGGGCTCGTCCCAACCCTCTTGGGGCCTCACGTGTTCACTGCTCACCAGTCGGGGTCTGTCCTCTCTCTCTGGGATGAACTAAAGTATCTTTTTTCCCAAGCAGTGAACCTCACAAGTACTCAGAAGTCACTCTTAGGCCATTGCAAGAAGCTTCCAGGGACAGAAGCGGCGGCTGTGGAGTGACCGCTGCCCATCCCGTCGGAAATAGCAGTGATCTCTCACACCCCGCCTGAGCCCATCCCTGCCGCCGGCACAGAAGGCTGGGGGTCCAGCAGCTTATAAACAAAAGAAATGTGTTTCTCACGGTCCCGGAGGCTGGACGTCCCGCTGAACGGTGCTGCAGACTCCATGGAATGGTCCAGTTAATGAAGGGGCTGCCTTCAAAACCTGATCACCGCTGAAAGGCCCTGCTCGAAGGGCCTGTCCCTGTGGGGTGAAAGCACCTTTGTGGGAGGAGACGGCACCCCTCAGGGAGGGCTGAGAGGACACAGCTCGACTGGTCAGTTTGGGTCCTCGGTGACCTGACCGCCTGTCTCCCATTCTTACTGGTTTGCGAATTTAGCTCTCAGCCCAGAGATGCCCATCTCGAGCCATTTAGATGGACTGATTAGGAGATTAACTTTGATTTGGAACGTTGTGATAAGTCACTGAGTTATGCTGATTATTATTTGGAATGGGGTTGGCGTGTTCTTTACTTTGAACTTTTATGTACAAAACTATAAAACCGATAGAACAGAACAGTCTTGGAGAGGCTACTCTCAGCGTTCTCCAGAATCCCACCTTCTGACCGCGCTTGGTGGACCTGCGCCCATCTCTGCATGTTGGCTGACGTGACAGGCGGCTGCGAAGGATTTTAACCCGTGAATTCTGGAGGACACAGCATTCCTATCACAGCACTGTCAACGCTGTGTCAGGGCACTGGGGCTGGACCAAAGGGGCAGCAGCTGGGCTTTGGCGTCTGGGAAGGGAGACCTCGCAGGGGGCCCTTTCCAACCTGCTGGGCCATTCTCTTCTACCAGGGATGTGTGGGCTGCCCTGCTGTTACTTCTGTATTATTATATCCCAGAAAATCTCTTCAGGCCATTCTGGTTTTTGCATCAATGCATAATTCTGTTTTGTTTGCCTTTTTTTTGGCACTCCATCGTTTGTTGTATTTATTGTCTTAAGTAATCAATAGTCCTGTGAACAAATAAGACAGATATAATTACGGGGTTGTGATGGACACTCTGGGTGAGTCTGGAAAGAGAAGAGCTTGAGGGGCAGAGAAGTGAAGGAAGATGTTCTGGACCGCGGGTCATGGGAGGCGTTCCCTGTGCCTGGGGGTGCAGAACTATCGCAGGAGAGAGCTCTGGAGAGGAGTGTGGGGGCCAGGACCTCAGTGTCACATAAGGCATGTCTCGACCTTCTGTGGCCAGCATTTCTGTCGGTTCTTTTGGTATCGGGGGTTCAGAGGACGAAACAGACCACGTGGATCAGTGAAAGGACAGAGTTTATTGATGGAAAGATTGATAGAAAGATTGTTAAGCAAAGGAGGGGAACAGAACCCCTGGCGCTGGAGGAGGGAAACCCAAGTGGGAAGCTCTCCTCCCCCCAGCCCCCTTCAGTCTAAGGGTTTAAATCCTGTGGGCAGAAAGTAATCCTAAAATAATCCTAAAAGTTAGCAAAGGAATGCAGGCCTTGCAGGCCTTGCCCCAGACAGGAATCAGGGCGTGTGCTCCCTGCCTGGGAGGAACTGCCCAGAGCCCAGCCTGTCCGTGCCTAGAGACCAGGGTCTGTGACGAGACTGATTTTCTGAGCTCAACCAGGCCTGGAAAACGGAGGTCCCTGAGTGGGGACCCTGTGTCACTACTCTAGAGGCAGCAAGTGACAGGTGACCCACCCATATTCATAGTTTTAAAAGCTCATAGAATAACGTCTCACTGATCTCAGTGATGACTGTGTCTTCCCCTGTGCCTGTGAGGAGCTTCCTCCCACCCTCTACCTTCATAACACCCCAGTGACACAGCTTCGTCCCTTAGTACCCCCACCTTCCAGAAAAGGAAGCCTAGGGCGGCACCCGTAGCCGGCCACATACACCGCAGAGGTTGGTGGGTTCGAACCCTGCTACAACAACAATGACAATTGCAACAACAACAACAAAAAATAGCCGGGTGTTGTGGCGGGCGCCTATAGTCCCAGCTACTCGGGAAGCTGAGGCAAGAGAATTGCTTAAGCCCAAGAGTTTGAGGTTGCTGTGAGCTGTGACGCCACAGCACTCTACCGAGGGAGAGACTCAGGAGTGAGAGTGAGACTCTTGTCATAGTGAGTCATAGTTAGACACTGTTTCGATTAAAAAAAATTTTTAAATGACAAAATACATAGAACATAAAATTTACCCCCCTAACCATTTTGAAGTACACGGTTCAGTCGGTAGTGCTAAGGGCCTTCGCAGTGCTGAGCAACCAGTCTGTGGCTCTCTCTACATCTGGTCAAATTGAAACTCTACACCTGTTAAATGTTAACCCAACGTCCTTTCCCCTGGCTCCCGGCAACCCCAGGCCCACCTATCTCTCTAGATACCTCGGATAAGGGGAATCTATGGTGTTTATCTTGTGTGGCTGGTTTATTTCACCTAGCATAGCATCCTGAAGGGTCATCCATACGGTAGCACATGTCAGAATTCCCTTCCTTTTTAAGGCTGGATAATATTTGACTGTATGAATAGACCATGTTTTGTTTAGTCACCTGGGTTGCTTCTGTCTTCAGCTGTTGTGAATAATGCTGCTACAAATAGCAGTGCGTAAATATGTGTATGAGACCTTGATTTTAATTTTGGGGGTACATAATCAGAAACAGAATTGCTGGGTTACTTGGTAATTCTATTTTTAACTTGTTGATAAACCACCATACCGTTTTCCATAACCGCCGCACCATTTCACGTTCCCACCAACAGAGCACCCGGGTTCTAATTTCTCCACATCCTCACCAACATTTGCTATTTTCAGTTTTCACCGTGGCCACGCTCATGAGTCTGAGGTGGCGGCTCAGTGTGGTTTTGATTTGCATTCCCCTAGTGATCGGGGAGCTCTGCGTGTGCTGCTTGGCCATTTGTGTATCTTCTCTGGAGAAAGGTCTATTCAAGTCCTTTGACAGTTTGAGTCAGGTTGTTTGTTTCATTGTTGCTACATTGTGGTCGACTTTATCTGTTCCGATGGCCACTCCTTGTCAGATCTGTGGTTTACAAATATTTTCTCTCATCACACAGGTTACATTTGCACTCTGTTAATAGTGTCCTTCGTCTGATTTGTCCATTTTTCTCTTTCGTTGCTTGTGCCTTTGGTGTCATAGGCTCATTGAGCGTGTATTAAGATTGGTTGTTTGAAAGCTTTTGTCTGGTACATTAGAAGCTTATTTCTTTAGGGTCTGTTCCTGGGGATGTATTTTCTTTATATGCCATTATGTTCTTTCAATAGAGTATTGGGCGTTTAAAAATCAACTACTACTCTGTCTCTGCAGACTTCCTCTTTGCAGGGAAGATGATCACGTATCAGCCCTGCATAAAGGCTCAGGGTCCTCTCAAAACTTCTCCAGGGCTGCGTCTTCCTTGGCATGTTCGCATGCTTTTGTTCCCGTTCCCCAGGATAGATGCTTCTGTTAATAGATGTCCTATTTCCCTAGAATTCTCTCCCTTGCCTCTTTTCAGGGGCTTAGATGGTTTATTGTATTCTGCTCAGTCTCAGTCTATTGCCTGGGCTAGAGTGGGATGGTATCCTCATGGGTCACCACAGCCTCCAACTTGAGCTCAAGTGATCCTTCTGGGATAGCTAAGACTACAGACACACTCAGCTAATTTCTTAACTTTTTTTTTTCTTTTTTTTTGTAGAGACAAGGTCTTGCTATGTTGTTCAGGTTGGTCTCAATTTCCCAGCCTCAAATGATCCTCCTGCCTCAACCTCCCAAAGTGCTAGGATTACAGGCGTGAGCCCCATGGCTGGCCTTCCTGCCATTCTGAATACAGCTTTTTCTTAGTTGAGTGCTTGGTTGCTAGAGTTCTAACAAAGCTCTTTGGTTCATGTAAGGTTGTATGTTCTGTGTTTGTGGTGGGAGGAGTGAGGCCTGGAAACTTCCCAGTCTGCTCTCTTGCTGATATCACAGTCTTCCCCTGGATTTTGACCAAGATGGTATTTTGTTTTGGGGGGGGGGGTTTAGAGAAAGAGTTTCACCTTTTTGCCCCAGGTAGAGTGCCGTAGTGTCACAGCTCACAGCAACCTCCAGCTCTTGGACTTAGGCGATTCTCTTGCCTCAGCCTCCCAAGTAGCTGGGACTACAGGTGCCCGCCACAACACCCAGCTATTTTTGTTGCAGTTTGGCCAGGGCCGCATTCGAACCTGCCACCCTCGATATATGGGAGCAGCGCCCTACCACTGAGCCACAGGTGCCGCCCTGACCAAGATGTTTTAATTACACCATATCTTTTCTAGTGCTATTAGCTATCCCACCAAGCACAAATTACTTACTCTAGAATGTTAAATTCCTCCTTCAGAGATTAATCCCCATTGGTCATAATGAGTTGTTTTTGTTTTAACACACTGTTGAATTTTTATTTACTAAGGCACATGTATACTCAATATCAGTACATCAAATATGTCAGAGTGTGCAGTTGGCTTTTAATTTTCTTCTCTTGGAAGAAGATTTCAGGAACAATTATGGTAAATTGTTACAACTTGCCTATAAAACTAGCTGGGTATAGTTTTTTTTTATTTTTATGGGAAATAATTATAGATTTGCAAGAAGTCATATAGATAAAGAGCTAGAGAGGAACTTGTGCTATTTATCTCTCATCCCGTTTACCCCCATGATGACATTTTCCACAATTACAGTATGGTATCAAAACCTAGAAACTGACACTGGTTTAGGACAAGCATATACAGCATGTGACCTGTTCAGATTGGCTTTTTTTTCACTTAACCTACTTTATTCCTTTTTATTGTTGAGTAGTAGTCCGTGGTATAGATTTACCATTGTTTGTTTACATAGGCACCGATTGTAGGATATTTTGGTTGTTCACTTGTTTTTGCTTATTACAAATAATGGTGCTATGTACAATGATGTACATGTTTTTATGCCAATGTTAAGTTTTAATTTCTCTGGGAAATCTGCTTATGAAACTGTCAAACTCCTTCCAGAGTGGAACTTTCCCATTCCACCAGCAGCGTAGGAGAGACCTGGTTTCTCCACATCCTTACCAGCATTTGTTAGTTTCAACTTCAATTTCAGTGTATTATTACATTTCCCTAAGGCTAGTGGTGTTGGTGAGCATTTTTTCATGTGCTTATTTGCCATCCATATACCCTCTTGGATGAAATAGCTCCATTTATTTTGCCCGTTTTCTATTTACATTTATTTATTTTGAGACAGAGCCTCAAGCTGTCACCCTGGATACAGTGCTATGGCATCACAGCTCATAGCAACCTCCAACTCCTGGGCTTAGGTGATTCTCTTGCCTCAGCCTCCTGAGTAGCTGGGACTACAGGTGCCCACCACAACGCCCAGCTATTTTTGTTGTTGTTGTTGCAGTTTGGCCAGGGCTGGGTTTGAACCCACCACCCTCGGTATATGGGGCTGGTGCCCTACTATTGAGTTTTGAGAGTTCTTTATATAGTTGTGTTTTGTTTTTTTTTTGTACAAAAGGTCTTTATTAGCAGGGAAGCTGCAGAGCAGCATTAAGGGGAAGGGAAGAGAGGAGAAAGAGAGAAGGGAGGGAGGGGGAGAGAGAGATACAGACATGCGGAGGAAGAAAGAGAAAAGAGCTACAGTTTTTTATATATATGTGTGTGTGTGTGTATTTTATTGTTTGGGATTCATTGAGGGTACAAAGAATTAGGTTATACTGATTGCATTTGTTAAAGTCCCTTTTATAATTGAGTCCTGCCCCCGAAAAGGTGTGCCATACACTGTGACTCCCATCCCCCCCACCTGCTTGCTCATTCTCCTCCCCCTCCCCCTTGTATTAGCTCATCTGCTGCTTTCATATCAGAATTGGGTACATTGGATTCTTGCTTCTCCTTTTTTTTTTCTTTTTTTTTGAGACAGAGACTCAAGCTGTCACCCTGGATAGAGGCTGTGGCATCACAGATCGCAGCAACCTCCAATTCCTGGGTTCAAGCGAGTCTCCTGCCTCTGCCCCAGACGCCCGCCACAATGCCTGGCCATTTTTTGGTTGCAGCCACCATTGTTCTTTGGTGGGCCCAGGCTGGATTCGAACCTGCCAGCTCAGGTGTACATGGCTGGCACCTTAGCCCATTGAGCCACAGGCGCTGAGCCTGCTTCTCCATTCTTGTGTTGCTTTACTAAGAAGAAGGTGTTCCACCTCCATCCAGGTTAATACAAAAATGTAAATAAAGTATATGTTCTTTTTTTTTTTGAGACAGAGCCTCAAGCTGTCACCCTGGATAGAGTGCTGTGGCATCACAGCTCACAGCAACCTCCAATTCCTGGGCTTAAGCAAGTCTCCTGCCTCTGCCTCCCAAGTAGCTGGGA
>CAUYON010137990.1:0-30047 GCA_963573935.1 Arctocebus calabarensis | reverse complement strand
ACCTTCAAACCCGGCTCTGGCCAAACTGTAACAAAAAAATAGCCAGCCGTTTTGGTACGTGCCTGTAGTCCCAGCTACTTGGGAGGCTGAGGCAAGAGAATTGCCTAAACCCAAGAGTTGGAGGTTGCTGTGAGCTGTGACACCACCGCACTCTACTGAGGGTGACAAGGTGAGACTCTGTCTCAAAAAAAAAAAAAGAAAATGCCGTTAAAAATCTTTCTGGTCCATTTTTATTTGTAATTTTAGAGATATGAAATATAACTTGGATATATCATGCATTTTATAACTGACAATTGGTGTCTTATGCTTTTTCTTATCTTTTTTGTGTCAGCCATGTAAAAAGTTGAAACTAATTATGAAACCAAATAAGGAATCTATTTAGAGTGACCTCTTTGGAAGGCAGGAATTTTCTAGAGATACTCTCTTTTTAGCAAATCTGGTAAAATTAACATTTTGAAAGTTTCATGAAAATATACCACGTACTTTTATAACTATGAAGAATGGTGATGATTCATGATATGGAATTTTGATAATTACTAAAAAATTATTTTGTCAGTTTTTCCAGCAACTTTATATTGTAGCAGTCTTTTGGTATACAAGAGGGATGTGGTGAGATCTTGAATTTCAACTTACTTTTTCTTCATGTTTCAAGTTCAGCCTTCTATAATTACATTATTACATAAGCTACTTTCGTTATACATAAAAGGGCAGTAATTGCACCCAACACTCACTTGTACGGACCAGAGGATTGTCAAATGGGATGTGGGAAGCTGGGTGATTACACTGTGTCTGCTCTCTTGGTGTAGTCACTGCTGACACAGAATTATAAATGACAATGTGTTAATGTGTTTTCAGGTCACCCAAGAATAGTCATAACCATTAGTATTGAAATCCATGAACAACTTGGGTCTACAACAGTAGCTTATGATGACATTTATTTTTGTAGTTAAGAAAATAGAGGCAGAATAGATAGAATGATCACAGGTGGATCTAGTATGCAGGTAAGTGTAAGCAAAATTTTTTCTTTAATAAAGAAGCTCTTACTTGAAAATACTTTTGAAAATTGTCACCTCTTGATATTTTTAAGATGGCAACACATTTGGTTTCCCATTTTGTTATACTAAATTACTAGGTATGTAAAATTGATGAGAAGATTTTATATCTCTGTATTTAGCCGAAACATAAATTTCTGGTTATAAAGGTTCTAATCTGGTTTGAGTTTGACATGAGGTTCACTAAAGAAATACTATGAGACATTGTTTTCTATTCAAGTAAATGTATACACAGTAATAGAAATAGCATAGCATACTTTTCTTGAAAAGGAGTTTTGTTTGCTTTTATTTTGAAAGATGCTATCTTTAGCCTCTTTGTCTGAATTCCAGATAATGACCCACACTGTTGCTCCAGTTGAGGATTTTGTTAATTTCTAGAGCAAGCTCACATGAAAATAGTAGCCCAAGCTTCTAAGGTGTTTCATTCCTTTTTTAAAATGTAGTCATGAGGTGGGAGCAATAGAATCTTTAGAACTCTTGACATTTTTAGCATTTAAAGTTCATTTTATTTTACAATAAATACTTGTCTTCTATTTGAAGCTCTGTCAATTATGTCAAATAACAGTTTCATATTCCTCCATGGTTAATTGTTCAAAATAATGGCTTAAATCAGATCCGCTATCAATGTGAGGACCTAGACCAACCAGGAGTGAAAACTTTACATGGTAAAAAAAAAAAATTCTTCCTGAGTGAAGAAGTGATAATAAATTATTAAAATGCTGTGTTTGGGGAATTACAGTAAAATCCTTCTTACACACCATCAGAGAGAGTAATAGAACTTTTGTGTTTTTCTTCTTTTTATTCTCTTACTCCACGATTTTACCTTGTAGCAAAATATACTATGACTATTTTAAAAGTTAGTCTTTCTGACTTTCTATGACATTCTGCCTTTTGCAACTGGAAATTCTTCATGTATCCATAAAAGAGTAAAATAAATAAAAGCTGATATCGGCGGGTTATAAATGAAAGCCGACTCCATATTATATACCACCTTTCCATGTGTGTCAATTTCAGGTACTCTCTACAGTTAGGAAACCAGTTTGTCATTAGCTCTAAGATTCTTGACTCTAAAGAGAATCCTTTCTGTGGTGACTGTATCCTCTGAGTTTGGCTTTTTCTGGGAGGAATTACTAGTTACAATTTAAAATGTTCAGTTGTTTCTATGTAACATTAGAATGTTTTGGAAATTTTGGTATGTCAGAGTCTAAACTGTGTCTCCATGAGTACTGTATATGCTTGGAATTTGCATAAAATTAATTTGTTAATATGTGCATTCAAAGGAATAGTTTGGAAAATATGGTCATTGGACCAGCGGTGCCTGATTCAATGTTTTGCTTATTATTGTACTGAATAAGTTCCTGTTGAATGATTTGGGCCTTGCAAAATTCTCATATGCCTTCTGAAGCAATAAAATGAAGATGAATTATGTGTTTATGTTGAGTGCCTTATACTAAGCTCTGATACTTTGTAAATGGTTCTATAGGGTGACCGATGAATTGGAATACGTCCTTTTCCAGCCCAATCAAAGAATGAAGTACAAGAAAGCGGTATTCCTAAGGTAGCACAATTATATTGAGAGCAGTTTTGTTGTTTGGTCATTTGAACTCACTGGATTCCTGATGAATTTAAGAGGTTAAATTCTTTTCAACTTAGCTTATTAGCTTGAACTTGAAAGCTTTCTTTTAGCTTTTGTTATATTTCCCCTTAGGTCAATCAGTTTTTGAAAAGTGAGAAAAGATATGTTAATCATTTCATATTTGATTTATTGCGTGATTTGTATATTTTAATAATTGCCTGCAAATATACTTGAAGAGAAAATGACCTGGAAAATTTTATGAAAATGCCAATCCCTCCTTCCAAAACCCTTTTTCTTTGTTTACTCCTCAGTTTATCATTTTCTGTAATGCTTTCGTGTTCTAGAAATGCAACCTTTTCAAACATGACCGACTGCCCCTCTCTGGCCCCCCAAATGCCATTGGATGCTGTATGTATATATATATGTATATATATATGTTATCAGACATTTTTAAAAAAAGGTGGCACTATCTCTTCTCTGCCTTTTGGCTAAGATCAAGTGTAAAAAAAGGTGGCACTAATTGTGCTGACTCCTTGTATTCTTTTAAGTGGGCTTTGTGCCATGTGTTGACATTTGTTTTTAAACATTTTGTAAGCTATGCCATTTTATCAAATTAAATTAAAAGCACAATACGATTCTCTTAAAATGACAGAATCTGAGTCAGGATTTCGAGTTCGTGTTATTCTTTTTTTTGCTTTTTACAAAGGAATTATATTTTTGATTTTTTTCAAATGATAAAATAATGGCATTGTTGGTTTGTTATATATATTTGATGCTATTAAAGTGCATACGTTCTTTCTCTGTGTGGGCCTGATTATTAGGGTAGCAAGAGCTCTCCTGATTATTTAGTTCTCTTCATTTAAGCATCAGTTGGATGTCATCTCCTTTGTGACCTGCATCTCTTGACACCTTCGTTTGTAGTAAAGGGGCTGAGCCTCTTCCTTGTCAAAGAGGACACCTTGATAAGAGCATGTCACTGTGATGATTTACTTGTCTGCCTCTGCTACCGAGGAGGTGGAAAGTGTTGGAGAGAAGAGTGCCATTTATCTCTGTAAGTTCAGCCCCAGCACAGGGCCTGCTGTAGAATAGGCATTTGATACATGGTTGTTAAAGCAACAAAATAACAGATAAAAGATAAGATGGGTTTAAATTTCTAAATTATAGGTTCCTTTTAAAATCTGTAGATCTTAAATCATGATCAGCTCACAAACATCTGATGAGTTTCTTGATTTGTAAGCTCCAGTCCTTTCAGAAGTGTGTAATGTTTTGTTTTGTTTTTTGAGACAGAGTCTCACTCTGTGGCCCTTGGTAGAGTGTTGTGGCATCACAGCTCACAGCCACCTCAAACTCTTGAGCTTAAGTGATTCTCTTGCCTCAGCCTGCCGAGTAGCTGGGACTACAGGCATGTACCAAAACGGCCAGCTACTTTTTGGTTGCAGTTGTTTTGTTTTAGCAGGCTGAGGCCGGGCACGAGCCTGCCAGCTTCTGTGTATGTGGCCAGTGCCCTACTCAGTGAGCCAGAAGCACCGAGCCTCAGAAGTGTGTTTTCACATGAGGTTTTGATACATTCTTATTTTATTAACTGCGATTACATGTTTTTTTGCCTAGTAACCAGTATGCAGAAGTAACTAGCAAAAGTGGCTTTCCCACAGGGAGTGCTTGGCTTTTGGTAGATTGATGTTAGTCAAAAGGTATATAAGTTGATTTTCTCAAAGCGGGGTGATGGTTTCTTTCTCAGGAAGACTGTTGATCATATTGAGTTGGGAGAGAGCTGCGTGTGAAACCCCACGAAGGCCAACATTTTACTTCACAATGTGCAAAAGCAAAGACATAAGCATTTATAAGATGAGGAATTATAACAGAGATTTAAAGCATACTGTTCACACGGGCAGGGGATGAGCTTCAGGCCCAGCACAGGAGTACAGGTGCTCAGGAGTCAGTTCTCTTGACAGCACATCTCCATGTTGGGTATTTTTAGACAGGGTCAGCTCTGGAACCCATACCAGCAGGGTTGCAGGGTACCTGTGCTCAGTCCCATCCTTGCACATGACCACTGAACCTGCACTAGCCCCAGACTTGGTCATCTGGCTTCTCATTAAAACAGACCAGCTATGGCTTTGCAAGTTGCATTTTATTTTCATTTTGAAGCAATATTTCTAGTCTTTCACGTGGGCTGAGATGGACTCTGCTTTGCTAGCACAGAAGTATTTTCATTTTAAAAAGTTGACGACTAGGGAAACCACTGTTTCCTGCATCAAATCTCATCGTGATTTC
The DNA here is from genome assembly GCA_963573935.1 of Arctocebus calabarensis. Taxonomy (NCBI): domain Eukaryota; kingdom Metazoa; phylum Chordata; class Mammalia; order Primates; family Lorisidae; genus Arctocebus; species Arctocebus calabarensis. The sequence goes on along the minus strand of CAUYON010137990.1, from coordinate 25,145 downwards.
TGTCACTTTTCATTCAGCAACGGGGAGGGAATCTCCTGCTGCCCGTACCCATGGTCAGAGTTCTGCCCGTGTACTCTGTCCCATTCCACATGCTCTTCTAGGAGCAGATATGCACAATTTTGGAGTATGGTTAACAAAAAAAAAATCTCCAAAATGATTAAAGGACTTTAAATTGTGACAGGAACTGAGAGATTATTCAGTCTGAATAAGAAAAGGCTACGGTGGTGATTTAACTACATGTATCAAGTGTAAGAAATCTCATTATACTGGATCACGCTCAGATGTTGTCCGTCACCCCTGTCAGAAGACACAGCAATATTTGGAAGCATCAGTGATTTAGGTGAATTTAAAGCAATTTTTTTCACCAGTAAGGTGAAATGAGAATCTTTTATTCTCATTTATTTTGGTTGCACATGTGTACCTGCATATCTACTGAAAAATAGTCTAAAGATAAAATTATGCGATTTTGAAGCTGTACGGAACATTGACAATCTAACTTCCCATTGGGCCCAGTCCCAGTCCTCTCATTTTGTATTCGAGAGGTGGATTGGGGGATATAAGGGCAACATTTTATTTCTAAAACTTGCTCATGTTTGAGCCTACGCACAATAAGCAAATCAACCTCCTAGAACTGGAAAGTGCACCAGAATTCTTGATGGGGCCACCTGCACTGTGGAAGTGTCTGTCCGCCCTCCCTGTGGGTCTGGAATTCTGCCAGTGCACGGATGCATGTAGTGCATGAGCTGCTCCCTAAGGCCTCTCTCTCTGGCCTGTTGGCAAGAAACATTTTCTTATACTTGACCACAATCTGATAGTCTGAATACACATAGGTTGTTTTCAGCATTGCCCTATAGAGTTCCGTGGAATGAACCTTATCTGTTTTCCACAAGAGAGCTCATTTGATATTAAAAACAGCTTTGTTCTTTTTAAGTCTTAGAGCTGTTCCCACACAGGGTGGTTTGTAGGTCCTTTCCCATCCTAGTAGCCTTCCTTTAAATCCAGGTCAGGTTGTCGGAGTCCCTTGAACGTGGAGAAGTGAACAAAGGTTCATGTTGGCTTGCCTCCTTCAGTGGAACGTCCTGGACCTTGGGTCCAGTCCTTCAGCGCCTTGCTCTTTCGTGTCCTCATGCTGACCTTTAAGCTGCCTTCATCTCAAAAGTCTTTCCCAGAAGGGCCCAGTTTAGCATCTTACGATATTCCTTGGGTAAATGAGGCTTGCCATGATCACGATACTCTTAGTTCTCATGTTTTCCCCTTGAAAATCCCTTTACCTGAACCTTCCATCCTGTCTTCAGTTACTAGGTGTCAAATGCCTAATTAACTCTGCAAGCAGGGGATCCCAGAAAACCTATGTAGCGGATACATTTTAACACTGACTTTCTAGAGGCGTTGCTTTCACTTTTTATTTATAATATAGGTGAGTAATAAAGACAGGATGAAAGCGTGGCACCGTGGTGGTGGTAGTGGGGTCATCAGGCGAGTGACCACCTCCCTTGTTTATTTTTCTCAATCATGCAGTGTTACAAAGGCAACTCAGCACCACACCTTCCAGAGCCAAACCTGTCCGTTCTGCCTGCTTCCTCTTGTGCCCAGTCTATGAAGGTTGTTGATAAATAGCTCCTGAGGCCATTGAATGTGGCTAACTCTGTGGATTCGATTGTAATTTGATAGCTAGATTAAGTTTCCCTGAGACCTGTAGGAGGCCTGTGGCTTTCAACTGTGGTGTCACAGCACATTGCTGGGTTACACTCAGCTCTGAGATACTGACAGCTACTAATGATAGCACATGGATGCTTGCAAGTAAGTTATTTTAAAATATCTGTGTATGAACTAGGGTGGATTCACATTCAATCCTAAAATGTTACTTTCTCTTACATTCTGATGTAAAGGGATGGAGCTGTACTTGTCATGGTGGGCATTTTGTATAACTTGCTGTCTGCTCGATCTTATTGATGTGATTTAATCACAAAGGACGTTTTGTTCTTGTATTTTCCTGAACGTTTTTTGATGGCATTTCATTAGAATCTGGATTCATTCATGCTGGGGTTTTGTGTAAGTGAATGCCATGTTATATGAATCTATGTGGAAAAAACTCAGACTTGTGATAGGAGAAGACACCTGTGCTATCCAGATCTGTAAAGTGAGTAGAGCTTGAAACATTTAGGTAAACACCTTCAGGGTCATTTCAAAGTGCTTTAGGGAGGCGTTCTTCCTCAGGCATCGTTCATGTCTGGAATTCCCTGATTTTTTTGGGTAATGTTGACCTTCTTTGAGAGAAGTTTCAAAAGTGATCTTTAAAAAAATAATTTACCGAATTGGGTAATTTAAATTTTCTTCCCTTCGGGTAGTGTTGAACCCAGAAAAAGTCCTGTTATTCAGGAGCCTTTTTTTTTTCTTTTTTTTTGTCACCAAGCCAATAAATGGAGATCAGGAGTCTCTTTGAGATTGAACTTTCCTGCTCTCTTTGCATTCCTATTGCTTGCCTCTTGTCAGTGTCATTTCATTTTCCATATTGTGTTCCTATCCCTGGATGATATAATATCCCAGTTGGTAAAAAGATTAATCTATTGAGTGTAAAATGGCTGCTACAAAATATTTCTTTCATTTATCAAAGCATCTAGCCATCCATCTTTCTGTCCTGTCTACGTAAACATTAGAATTTTAGTGCCCGCTGCTCTCCTGGCCCTGGCTCTGTGCTGTGTTTCTGGGGCGTAAAGGATGCTGCCTCTGAAGTTACCAGTGTGGGAGGCAAAAGGAAGTCACAGTGTAAGTTGTAATTACTCTAACAGCAGAAGGTACAGCACACCTTTGGAGCACAGAAAAAGCAGTGATTAACTGTCTTCAGAGGCTGTACTTTAATTTTTTGGGGAAAAATAATTGTAACCAATATTAGTTTTCTTGGGGTATAGTATATACAGACGTGTGTTAGGACATCTTGCTTATTTTAAAATGAAGGTGGTGTAAAAGGTGCTGCAGAAAGAATAGCGATGAGCATTTATATCTGGAATTCTGAAACTGTTATAACTCAGCTTTGAGCAGGGTGTATGAGGAAGAATCATGGGGTGTACTGAAGGTGGAAGTGACCGTAAATGTGAACTAGTTTAACTGTCTTTACAAAAAAAGTTGTTCCTGTTACATGGTTAACAAGCTGCATGAGAGTGTGGAAAGATTATTAGTTTATAGGTAGATAAAACCTGGATTTAAATCCTGTGTCCTTTTATGCTAGCTGTGTCTGCATGGGCAAGATATGTAACCAACCTTAAGCCCATTTGGAAACGTTAGCACTAACTGTGCAAGGGTGTAGCAATGAGAGGAATATCATTTAAAATGCCTTGCTTCATGTCTGCTCTGAAAGAGGCCTCAATCCATGTTAGGTATTGTAACTTTGTTGTTGGACAGCTCCTTTTAAAACCCAGCTTTCTACTTCTGGAGGAGTACATTGTATTAAGCTGTATACTGCCTCACCTCCTACCAGCTGTCAAATCCATTTTTCTTTAGTTTGGGAGCCTCTACTATTTCTCTGAGACAATGACCAGAAGTTGGCAATTCCTGTCCAGTTGCAAGTTTTTGTGATATTTGACATGATGAGTCTCTTCTTTGTTCTTGAAATATTGTCCTCATTGGCTTTCCTGGATTTCCTTTACCACTTACTTGTTTGTCAGCTCCTCTTGAATGGATCTTAAATGTTGATATTCCTTTATCCCTTTATAAAGTCTTCCAGGGCAGTCTCTTCTCCTTTGCTCATGGAATTGATTACTGCGTGTATGACTAATGACTGGTACGTCTGTATTTGCAACCTCATCTTTTCACTTGAGTTGTCTCTCAAACCCTATGTGCACCAGCTGCGTGGATCCGTGTGATACAGTGGGGGATCTATTCTGCTCTCTTTCTCGTCCTGGAAAATGTTACTATCTTTCATCTAGTCATTGAAATGTCACTTGGTTTGGGTCTCTTAGATACTTCTAGTGCTGCAGGAGCTTTCAACATTGATCTTTCCTTTACATTAAATTTCTCACATTGTCTCTAGATTATTCTTCTACAATGAACATAAAATTATGCCAATTCCATATTTGGTTTTTGATCTTTTTTGTATTTGCTGGAACGCTTTATATATTACAGAGTTACCCTTATCATCTGAATTCTGAAAGTATTTATAATACAGCATTTGGCACATTGACTGAATTTGAGTCCCTGATTTATTAGAATATAAATTCTTGAAAACAGAGAGAACATTTTTATTTGTATGTATACGCAATGTTTATCTGTGTCTGGTGCATAATAAAAGTTGATTGAACTGAACTACTTAAAAATGCAAACTGGACCGTCCATGCTCTTCATTTGTTTTACTTACACATGGAACATTTTTGCTTCTGTGTAAAACTTCTGAGTCCCTTAAGCACAGCGGTCTGTACTCCTTATTGTCCTTTGTACACACAACGTATCACAGATGATTGCAGCATAGTTTTTTCTCCTTAACTGTGAAATCTTTGAGGGCCGCTTGATTTCCCCACTGCTTCGTGCAATTACTGGCAGATAGCTTTTCATTTTCTTTTATAACAAATAAAATGATCGGAGAGGATGCTCCTGTTTATCACAAAAGTATAATGATTCCTTTTTCCTCTTTGATGTCATAATTTTATTAATATAGCCAGAGTTGAATTACTTTTTCTATTACCTTTGTCTTAAGGGATACCTGACTTTCTCATTGTCCCTCCTAAAGCATTTTCATGTGATGAATTTACAACCTAGGTCTCCTTCACTTTGGATTTTGTAATTATTTTATAGCTCTAACAACAAAATGTAATGTAACACTGCAGTTTGAGTCAATTTTGCCGATATGGGCCTGTGATTCTAGCCTTTTTAGATTGTTTTTTAAACATTGGAATTCTTCTTACTGTTTTCAGTTATTTTTTCCAATTTGTGTCATTTTTCTAAGCTTTACCCAAATCTGAGTATTAAATTATTTTTTGGAGCTACTCAATTTGAACTAGTGCATTTACAAATTATTTTTGGTTCTGTGTATGTGATACGGGAAAGATTCCTACCCGTGTTAATAAGAAGCCATGGCTTCTGTAGAAAAAAAGGGGTGTGTGGAAGTGCTTGGATAATTGTTTTCCTTACCCAAATTGGTGTATTTTTCTATAGTCATACTTTAGAATGATACATTAAAAAAAATGTGCCACGCCTTGGCATACCCTGAGTCTTATTTTAATCTTTCATGTTCTCATGGTGTAGACAAAATGAATTTTCCAGGGATAATGATCAGAGAGTTGGTGTATTTATTTTTGGCATATGTTTTATAATATATTATCTCACACTTATATTTGAAAATAACCCTTTGTTAATTTGTAGGCTACTTTGCTTCTCCTTAGATCTTGTTTTTAAAAAAAATAAGAAATAAATAAAATGCTGGGGTTTTTTTTAGCTTTCTATTCTAAACTTGTTAATAAAATTAATGTCTGTGCCCTGCACTTGGATTCCCTCATTTTAAATACTTTGTAGAAGGTCACCTAGTAAGTAAATGGAGGAACAGGTACCTGGACTCCTACTCTTGACTCCAGATTCTGGGTTTTTATCCCATATCACTATTTTGAGAGGCAGATGAGGCCAAATGCATTAGGCAGTATCAGTAAATTGGTAAAAACAGTGTTGCTTATGGAAATCATTTTGGTGGAACATTAGTGGCCTTTTCTGTAATAGAACAATCTAGTTCTTTGGTGGGACAAGTATTTCAGTCTCCTTTGTAGAAATATGTAGCTGAGGCTCCCAACCATGGGCCTAGACTATAAAATAGGCTTAGAATTACCAGCATTATCATGGCGTTAAAAACACAAACTAATCCAAATTATAAAAAGAAATACTAACTACAAGTTACATAAAATAGTCATTTTTATTGGACCCTGGTTTTTCCTCCAGGTCAGTGGTTCTCAACCTTCCTAACTCTGTGACCCTTTAATACAGTTCCTCATGTAGTGGTGATCCCCCAACCATAAAGCTATTTTCATTGCTACTTCATAAGCATAATTTTGCTACTGTTATGAATCGTAATGTAAATATCTGACATGCAGGATGGTCTTAGGTGACCCCCAAAGGGGTCGTGACCCACAGTTGAGAACCGCTGCTGTAGGTTAAACAGTAACAAATGCCCCAGTGCTAGTTACTGTATGCTGATGGCTTCCTTGTAGAGAAGCCGGTTTTCATACAGGCATCCTCTGAAGATACTGAGGATCCAGTTCCAGACTACTCACTGTTGCAAAAAAGTGAGTCACGGATGCTTTGGTTTCCCAGTGCATATAAAAGTTATGTTTAGACTGTTCTTTCATCTATGAGGTGCACAATAGCATTACATCTAAAACACAATGCCCAGTGCTCACACCGGTAATCCTAGACACCAGGTGGGTGGATTACCTGAGGTCAGGAGTTTGAGACCAGCCTGAGCAAGAGTGAGACCCTGTCTCTAAAAATAGCTGGGCGTTGTGGTGGGCGCCTATAGTCCCAGCTACTTGGGAGGCTGAGGCAAGGGTATCACCTAAGCCCAGGAGTTGGAGGTTGCTGTGAGCTGTGATAGCATATCACTCTACAGAGGGTGATCAAGTGAGACTGTCTCAAAAACAAAACAAAACAAAACAAAACAAATGTACCAGTCTTTATTGCTAAAAAGTTCTAATGATCATTGGAAACTTGGGTGAGTCTAGGTAGCTGCTACTTTATCAACTAAGTGTATGTAATACTCTAAATCTGTTGTTGTCATGTCAACAATGTGCACGGTGTTTACCAGAGTAGATTCCATGTGAGAAAACAATATTTTTTGCTCATCCATAAGAAGTGATTTCTCATTTATTCAAGTTTTATCATGAGATTGCCACAATTCAGTGTAATCTCCAAGCTTCACTTCTAATTTTTGTTTTCATGCTTTTCATCATATCAGCAGTTAATTTGCTCCATTGAAGTCTTCAATCCTCCAAAGTCAACTTCTTACAAACTCCTGTTAGTGTCGATCTTTTGTTCTCTTCCCATGGATTGTGAATGTTCTTAGTGGCACGTAGAATGGGGACTCCAGAAGGTTTTCGATGTACTTTGCCCAGATCCATGAGAAGAATCACTATTGACTGCAGCTGGAACATTGCAAAGTATATTTATTAAACAACAAGATTTGAAAGTCAGAATTACTCCATGATGCATGGGCTGCAGAATGGATGTTGTGGTTGGCAGGCAGGAGAACATAAATCTGGTATCTCTGTATCAGAACTCTTGGGTGACTAGGTGCATTGTCAACAAGCAGTAAGATTTTGAAAGGTATCTTTTTTTTCTGAGCAGTTGATCTCAACAGTGGGCTTAAAATAGTAAACTATACTGTGAACAGATATGCTGTCATCAGGCTTTGTTATTACGTTTCTAGAGTACAAGCACAGTAGATTTGTCATCATTCTTAAGGGCCTTAGGAATTTCAGAATGGCAAATGAGCATTGGCTTCAACATAAAGTTACTAGCTGCATGAGCCCAAACAAGACTCTCCTTGTCCTTTGAAGCTTTGAAATCAGGCCTTGACTTCTTTCTAGCTATGAAAATTCTAGATGGCATCTTCCAAAAGAAGGCTTTTGCTTTTCCACTGAAAGTCCTTTTTTTTTTTTTAATCATAGCTATCTTCTTGTATCTCAGCTAGGTCTTCTGGGTAACTTGCTATGACTTCTATACCAGAACTTGCTGTTTCATCTGGCACTTTAATGGCTTTTCTTGTTAAACCTTATAAGCCAACCTCTGCTAGCTTACAATTTTTCTCCTACAGCTTCCTCACCTCTCTCAAACTTCATAGAACACAAGAGAGTAAGGGCCTCGTTCTGCATTAGGTTTTGGCTTAAGGGAATGTTGTCGCTGATTTGATGTTCTCTCTCCAGACCACTCAAACTTTCTCCATTTCAGCAATAAGGCTATTTTGCTTTCTTAAATCATTTATGTGTTTACTGAAGTAGCACCTTTAATTTCCTTTAAGAGCTTTTCCTTTGCATTCACAACTTAGCTAACTGTTTGGCACAAGAGGCCTAGCTTTGGTTCCGTCTTGGCTTACGCCAGGTCTTCTCAATAAACTTAATCATTTCTCGCTTTTGATTTAAAGTGAAAGACATGAGTCTTTCTCTTACTTGAACGAACACTTAGAGAGTTTTGTAGCATTATTAATTATCCTAATTTCAATATTGTTATGTGTCAGGGAAGGATGGAGGCCTGAGAAGAGGGAAAGAGGCAGGGGAGTGGCAGGTCAGCCTGGAGCAGTCATAACGCAAACGACACTTATGGAGTAAGTTTGCTGTCTTATGTGGTTGTAGTTCATAGTACCCAAGACAATTACAATATTAACATCAAAGATCAGTGATCACAGATTGTCCTAACAGATACACTAACAATGAAGAATTTGGAAATATTCCAAAAATTACCAAAATATGGTATGGAGATGTGACATGAGCCTATGATGTTGGAAAAATGGTGCTGGTTGACTTGCTTGTGGTAGAGTAGTCAGAAACCTTAAATTTGTAAAATGTGCACTATCTTAAAAAGTACAATAAAGGAAAGCACAGTAGCATGAGGTAAGCCTGTATTCATTTTCATATTTTTGTTACTGAAGCAAATAAAGGAAGCCACACACAGCTAAAGTGAAAGCCACTTCAAGGAGATGTCACATGAAACCTTTTGAGGAGGCAGTTATGTGGTTTCATTGTAACATTTTAGATGGGAGTGCAAATTGTTTTGAGATCAGAATTTTTCATTTACCACTTTTAACTATTCTATACTCTGTGGAATATATGTTTAGGACTAGCCCAGTTACACTTTTTAAATTGATTGCTTAAAGGAACTTATTAACGAGAAAAGGATGGTGATTTAGAATTTTAATGTTGCTTCTGATGTAGGTTGATTAGAGAGATTTCTTTGTTCCCATGGCTGCTAAACATGTTTCTGATTCAGCTGAACCTGCTTTGACTTACTTTGAGAAATTTGGTGGTTGAAGTAGTTGTAGGTCTTTGGTGTAGGTGTAAGGGAAGAGTTAGCACCCTATCATGATGCCCTAGGTATGTAAATTCAAGGACCTCCAATTTAATACTGGGGTCTCTGACTTTTCTTTAGTTCACCGTGAATACCTGTGAATTTCTTCCCTGCTGGAATCTGCATTCTTCCTTTTTGCCAGGGGAATACTTTTGTGAACTGTGGGTTTCATATCTGACTTCTTTTTGGTGGTTGTTTATAAAGGTGTTCATTAACATGTAGGCGAAAAGAAGATTTGAATGACTTTTTTTTTTTAAATGGGACGGAGTTTCACTTTGTCACCCTTGGTAGAGTGCCATGGCCTCATGGCTCACAGAAACCTCAAATTTTTGGGCTCATCTGATCTTCTTGCCTCAGCCTCCCAAGTAGGTGGGACTATAGGCGCCCACCCCAATGCCCAGCTATTTTTTTTAGAGACAGGATCTCGCTTTTGCTCAGGCTGTTCTGGAACTCCTGAGCTCAGGTGATCCACTCACCTCATCCTTGCAGAGTGCTAGGATTACAGGCATGAGCCACCATACTTGGCCTTGAATGACTCTTATTCCTAAAAAGGAATATGACTAGGATGTTTTGTTGACATTTTATATTTATTGAAATATGAGGTATTTTGTGGCCTGGAAAAAATAAAATACACATTTCAACTTTCTTGCTGTGTGTGTTCATTTTGATTCTGAAGCCAGACATTGCCTGAAACAACCTTTACCATAAAAGGAAAATGATAGTAAAATAGGATGATGCTCAGTGTTTATAGATAATTTGAATGTTATAAATATAGGAAAAATATCAGGTTAAGTCTTTGTTCAGATAGAAATTTCAAAGTAAAATAAACAATGATAGAGTGGTTTCATGTGTGAACAAGGTAAAAATATGCTTTTTTTGTTTGTTTTAACAAATTTGGATTTAATTTGTGTCTTAAGAATGAGATTTTAAAGTAAAAGATTACCATAGTACTTCTTTTAAGGATTCCATTCCTGGATTCACTGTTTTTGTTTTTTTTCTTAAGCTAATGGAGGAGGCGAGCATATTTGTAGTAAGTTCTCCGCTTTTGAAGAGAGGCATACTGGAGACCCATTTAATCACAGTATTTGATTAGAATTTAACCGAAGTAAGAGTCTTTTGCTTCTCCATATTCTTTAAAAAGGGAAACGTGCATAAGTGGTTTTCTGCACATTTACTGTTTTTTATAATACTTTCCCTCATTATGCTAAGCTGTATATGGTGATCACATGGATATAATTGTGCCTTTTATTTGTTCATAAGCTTTTTAACTATGAGGTTGGCGAATGACTTTTTTTCCCAGAATGGTGAAATTATCACTAGTGATGTGTATTTTTAAATGATTATGTAGTTATGCTACAGATCATGAAAGTACCACCTGTTCTTATCTGAGAAGAAAATAGCCCCGGAGGTGATATTTCACTTTGGTTATTTGGCCTGTATTCCAGATGTGACTTCCCTCCTGCCCTGCTATCTCCAGCTCCTGTTCCACTAGATTTTCACAAATGCAGGGAGCGAGTAGGAAGCTCCTAATGTAGCAAAGCTGCATTACCTGTAGACAGAGCAGCAGCACAGCAGCTGAAAGTAGAGTTTGTCTATGGGCCTCCCTTAGCAGACTTGTGTTTTTATGCAGAAAACTTCTTTTTGCATTTATCTCAGTCATTCCTGGGCATTCCAGGGACTTGGCATTCTGGAGACTTCTTTGCATGCCAGCTGTTACTCTTTCTGATGAAATCTGGTCTTGAATGTTAAAGCAGCAATGGAAACAACTGAAAGGGTGGCTTTAGGGCATGTTTTCTCACAGACTCACCCCATTCAGTTTTTAAAAGGATTCCACATTCCTTTTGCTTCTTTTTAAGTTGGACTTACATAGATTGAAATTAGATTTATCTTAATGATATGACCTGCTTGGTGTCAGTTATTTTTGCAAATGCTGTTTCTTTTAATCCCCTAGGTAATCCTGTGAGGAGGTTCATATGGAAACTTATTGTGAAGCCTGTCAATCAGAGAAGTTGAATAATGTGCTTGTGATCACAGAGCTAATAAGTGGTGAAGCTGAAATTAAATAGAACGCTAAAAAAGAATTTGGAGAAGTGTCAGATGTACATAGAAGTTAAGAGAGGACGGTCAGTTCCCATGTACCTGTCTCACAGATTAATATTGAAAATTTTACTACATTTGTCTTCATTCCTGTTTTTCTTTTCTTTCTCTTTGCCAAAGTATTATAAAACAGATTCTGGACATTATATTAGCAAATGCACAGACTGAGTATAAGGCCATTAGTAGAATTTTATCTCTGTACCATATAATCTAGAGTTACAGAAGAACATGACATAATGTGAAGACTGTGAACAGAAGCCATGTTTTTCTAAAAATTGGACTTACTTAGATTGAAATTAAATTTATCTTTATGATATATATGCCTGCCCTCAGTTCTTATGCTATTGTTACTCATCATTGGGTATTCACTTACTAATAAAATTGTAATGAAATAACTAATACTCAAACTGACTCAAGGAACAGTCCCTCTTTCTTAATGCAAAATATTAACTCAGTTCAGAATAGCCCTGTGTTCTGTTATCATTTCTTGTGGGTTCAAGTTGCTTTTTAAAAATAGGTATCTCTTTTATATAAAAATGAAATATTTTACCTTGCCTTGAATTATATCTTTTCCAAATCCTTTTCACTTTTAATATTATAATGATTTATTGATGGAAATATAGAACAGTGCTGCTCAAAAGTGTGGTCTGGAGGCTGATCAGCCTCACTTTGCCTGGTGAAATGTTAGAAATACAGAATCTCAGGCAGTGCCTGTGGCTCAAGGAGTAGAGCATTGGCCCCATAAACCGGGAGTGGCAGGTTCAAGACCCCAGCCACAATTGCAAAAAAAGAGAAAAGAAATACAGAATCTCAGACATTGAATCAGAATCTGCATTTTAAATTAGATCCTCAGGTGACTTTTATGTATATTATAGTTTGTGAAGCTTTGGGTTGCATTTAAACAGGTGCCTTGCAAGTATAGCTACTTATTACAATCATGTAGAAAACTTTTAAAGCTACTACTTTAAAAGTTACTACTGACAGTTAATTTGGACTAATTAGACCCTTCTATTGATATATGTGTGTGTGTGTGTGTATATCTATTCTTTTTTTTTTTTTTTTTAATATCCTACGTAATTCTTATAAGTTTGGCCAGGCTATAAAAATGCACAGGAATGCACTGATTTAAAAGGGCTGGAGTATCTTTCTATTCTCTTCCACCTGCTTACTCTGAGCAAAACATTTCATCTTGTAAATCATATATTGAAAATGATGGTAAATAAGAATCGATGATGGAAGAGATTCTGGGACAGTACTTAGTCTTTCTGTAATGGTAATTAGCTGGTGGTGGCATAGACAATAACTCCTTTTATGCGGGACTGAGCGTCTCCCTTGTTCTTATCCCCCCTTGGGACTAAGGAATGAAAGTGCTGTCCAGACACACTGTCTGTTTTGTGTCTCCTCCTTTCCTTCAGGTGAGAAATTACCCTGAGGGAAGTAGGGAGGTAAGGAATACTGAGTGGTCAGAAACTGGACCAGGAATTTTTAAATAAGTTCATGTCATTACACTGCATAGGATTTTAAGTTTTATTTTTTTTAATTTTTGTTCTTAATTTTTTGTGTGTGTTTACATGACTCTTTAATTTTAAATCCGTGACTTCAGTCCTGGCATATCCTATGTTCGCGGAGCTGTAGTTACTGAGTGCTCAGAAGGGAGCTGGAGCGTGAGAGAAAGGAGAATTTACTTACTCCTTAGCTTCAGTTGCATGCGGTAGAGAGCCTCGTTTTGAGCCAGACTACTCGCATTGACTCCTGGTTTTGCTGCTTAAGTTTCTTGTCTGTAAAACAGAGTAATTATCCTATCTGTGGAGTTGTTATGGGGATTAAATGAATTTGATAGCATGGGTAAAGCACTTGGAAGCATACCAGACACAAAGTAAGTGCTACACAAGTATTTTCTAATGTAATTATTATTGTTCAATATCCTATACCTCAGATTGACAAGATGGCTTGTATATGAAAGCATAGACTATTAACTTAGCCGTTTTAACATCTGCTAGATTTTCTGGGTTAAGTTAGGATTTTTGTTCAGGGAAATTGGATCCCTGAGTAGAGGAGGGGCACAAGGTGTTCAGACGTACTCTGACTCCATTTAATCCTTGTTGCATTAGGTAAGTGGGTTAATCGGTCCACCCTTGACTGAAGAGGGAGCAAGTAACACTCATCACACGTACACAATTAACCTTAGTTTGGCGAAGCACTTAGATTCCTTCCATAAGAGGCCCTGAAGAAATCCAATTTTTAGTTTTTAAAATAATTGCTTTCCTCAAAGCCCTATAGTGGCGTGGTTGAATACCTTTTAAGCAGTTCATTAGATTAGTAGTATTTTATTACCTGGTTTCATTTGAGGAACAGCTATAGGTGTTTCCCTTCAGGCATGGTGGAAATGGGGCAGACAAGAGGGCCACAAAGGAGGCCTGGAGCAATGGGAACCCTAAAACCATCAGATGTGGCTCATTCAAACAAGCTTAAAGATTACACATTAGCCCAATGCCTTTATTTTGTAGAAGACGAGAACTATGGCTGAAGTGTGAAGATTTTAATATTCTAATGAGAAATGCATGTTCTATTTTTACTTATTTTTACTGCTTTTCTCTTTAATCTTTTTTAAAGAATATACGTTCACATTTATATACAGTAGAAACTCCATGGTTGACTCCCTGCATTAACCACCTCCTTAAGTTGACCTAATTTCACAGATCAGGTGTGCAACCCATGTACTTATCAGTACTTGGTTCCTCACAGGGACCATATCTGTGTGTTGACCAGTTTGTTGCAGGCTCACGGGTGTCAACAGAGCTTCTACTGTGCGTGTATATACTGAGTGTAGCAAAAAAGTAATAGCCATGTAGAATATTTCCTACAATAAAGTGTTTTTGTGTCTAGTTTTATGTTTCTCCAAGTTGTGATAGTAACTAAATATATTACCTTTTCATCACAGTTGTCTTAGTTCATTCAGGCTATTATAACAAAAGTACTGTAAACTGGAGGGCTAATGAGCAGCAGAAATTTACTTCTGACAGTTCTGGAGGCTGGAAAGTTTAATATCGAGGCATCCGTAGATTCAGTGTCTGGTGTGGGCCCACTTTCCAGCTGTATCCTTACATGGCGGAAGATGGCAGGAATCTCTCCGGGACCTATTTTTATAGGATACTAATCCCATTCATGAAGGTTCTGCCCTCATGGCCTAATCACATCCTGAAGGCTGTACCTCCTATACCATCACCTTGGGGATTAGATTTTAACATAGGCATTTGGGGTAGACAGGCATTCAGACCATAGTGATAGTGATTTTCATGCAATTTGGAATAGACTATGGTATCTATTTTTTACAGGCAAGATTAGGCATGTTGTTTTTGGCCTAGAAAAAATTGCTATGTGAAGAGAGTGACTGTCATATTTATTTAACATTTAACCAGAAAGCCTAAATATGTTCAAAAGAGCTCATTTGGCAAGAGTTCTGGGGCATAAGTGTTAAAGGACAAATGAAAGTAAGGATTTTGTATTTTTAATTGGGGTTGAGGGAAAGGGCCAGCCTTCTGCAGGGGAAATGACTGTAAATGGTCTTCACAGTTAAGACATCCTCTGTTGCAACAGCCACCTTTGTGCTTGGCTTGTTTATCCTCTTTCTTCAAGGAGTATTTGGTGCTATAAATGCCTTTCTCTTGGCACTTGAGCTCTGCCATTTGACTCTCCAGTTTTTTCTTGTTTATGCATAAAATTAAATTTTCTTGCTCTCATTTTTGAAGCTTTGTGTAGCCGCAGCACCAAGCTTCTTGCCTTTGTTTTCACTTTGTTATTCCCATCTTGGAGGCTTTTTCACTGGTACTTAGTATGCTTGGAAGGGTTCCCTTGTTTTGTGCCAGATGACAGCAACAAATGAGTCCTGCTCCTGGGTCCTATTGTAGATAGTTTTTTGGGGAATGAAAATTCAAAGAAAAAATTAAAAACAGAAATTGTATTATCAGTGCTGAAGATAGAACGACATTCATTCTCATGTGATGGAGTTTTTGGTACCCATTTTAGTGATGTCCCAATGCCTTCAGGACAAGAATTGCTTTTCTTTGTTTTAGAAATGTAATTATGCATGCTATGGTAACACTCAACAGTAAAGTGAAGTGTTTTGTGTTTATTTCTTCAAATATAGGTGGTTTCTGAATTATATTTCAAAAAATGTAATTTTATAAGTCTGTTGTACCAAAAGTCTACTTTTGATTTCAGATTTAAAAATGCATAAAATATAAACATGTACAGGCCTGTTTATCTCTGGAGGTCTGCTGTCCTGGGGTTTGTTGATAAACATTATTGTCTATACAATGTAGGAGAGAAAACTGACTCACAGTTTGGATCACACAGATCACTGGTGGACGTGGAAGCACAAATTATCTCTACTATGAATAGATAAGAGTCTTTTGACAGAAAATAGCACAGATTCCACCAAAAATATCTTGTCTTGTAAGTGAAAATGCAAGGGATAGATTTGGCTTTGAACATATACGCTTTGCCCCTTGGTAATGCTTTTCTCTTAATTGGTTTCATAGTCTTTTTTTTTTTTTTTTTTTTTAATGTTGGAGCAAAGATACCCACTTGGAGACCCAGATTTAACCCAGTCTTTTTACTAAAGATCTCAGAAAACCCTGACCTGGTATCTGTCAAAATCTGTATGATTTCTGTTAGCAGATTCCGAGTGGATCAGGTGTGTGCTATTGGATCAGGGATAGGTCTGTACCTGTTGGGCCAGGCCATTTACAAGCCGACAGTCTAATTACAAATTAGAATATTACTTGTTGAACTCAAGTTTAGAATGAAGAGAAAGAGGTTTTGGGCTGTCTTTCATGTTTTAGGCACGCTCTGGTATTCTGAAGCATTGTCCCTTTCTACTTTAAGGTTATTTCTAAGAACCATGACTATTCACCTGGAACCCAACCCACCTTCACTGTAGGAAACATTTTGGAATATTAGGTCTGTGTACATATGTACGTAGATAGACACATGTGTGTACAATATACATGCGAGTGATGTGAGTATATTTTTTTGGTGTGTATCTGTAAATGTATATGCACTATTTTAGCGCTACCATGGCTGGACTGACCTGGTTTTAAATATTATCTTTCCTTTGTACATATACTATTTTAGTAACATTGTAATATGTAAGCGAAGAATTTAGTTTTAATTGATTACATTTTAGGATCATTATTTTTGGGTAGCTTATAGGGAATGCCTTCCTGGTGTTTATGCCTAATCTCAAATATAAATTATTAAAATCAGTCTCCTTATGGAATAATTTTTTAAAATTTACTACTGATGATTTGTGTGTGTTAATGGTTTCTAAGATAGGATAATTTGGTCTTATTCTTGGAGTTAATGATGATTCTTAACTTTTTGGCTGCTTATTGGTCTATTAACTGAGTCCTGTGAAAATTGGGAATTGAGGGGGGGAAATTTAGGTGTACCCATATTATATATTGTTCAAAATTAGCCTAGGAAGCAGTAGTTTTACTTATTTGAGGCATAGAGGCTCAATGCACCCAACTTATTCTGCTTAATGTACATGATACCACCAAGACAATTATTATTATTTTTTGTTTTTGTTTTTGAGACAAAGTCTCACTATGCTGTCCTCAGTAGAGTGCTGTGGCATCATAGCTCACAGCAACCTCAAACTCTTGGGCTTAAGTGATGCTCTTGCCTCAGCCTCCCAAGTGGCTGGGACTACAGGTGCCCACCACAATGCCCAGCTGTGTTTTGGTTGCAGTTGTCATTGTTGTTTAGCTGGCCCAGGCTGGGTTGGAACCTGCCAGCCTCAGTGTGTGAGGCTGGTGCCGTAACCACTGTGCTACGGGCGCCGAGCCACACTAAGACAATAATACCTAAGGGTGGTGCCTGTGACTCAGTGGGTAGGGTGCTGGCCCCATAGAGGGTAGTGGGTTCAAACCCAGCCCCAGCCAAAATGCAACAAAAAAAATAGCTGGGCATTGTGGTGGTCCCAGGTACTTGGGAGGCTAAGACAAGAGAATCACCTAAGTCCAGGAATTGGAAGTTGCTGTGAGCTATGTGATGCCACGGCACTCTGCTGAGGGGGATAAAGTGAAACTCTGTCTCTACAAAAAAAAAAAAAAAAAAAAGACAATTATACTTAAGAGTTTACCCTGGGTCTACTTTATCACTCTTGGTAGGCTGTTTATTTGTATTTAGAAGAGGTTTATTGATAGAAGCTTATCTGTTGGATGTTTAGTTTTTGATAATTGATATTATTTTTGTTCTGAAACTTTTTTGGCAGGTGTGGGGGAAGACAAGGTCCCCCTGGGCCACTGGTGTAGAGTGAGTGCAGTGGCACAGTTAGAGCTCACTACATGATTGTAGATCAAACTCCTGGGCTCAAGCATTTCTTCCGGCTCAACCTCCTAAGTAGCTGGGACTACAGGTGTGCACCACCATGCCAGGCTGATTTTTTGTTTTTGTGTTTTTTAAATTTTTTTAAAGATGAGGTCTTGCTGTATTGCCCAGACTGCTGAATAGATTCTTAATTTGAGTTCTTAAGCTGATTGAGAGATTGTGTTTTATTGGTTAATCTGATCCTTACTGAAAGGAATGAAGGAACTGCTGTCAATTTCATATCATCCTCTAATCTGCTACTCACTTGAAATTGATCACTTAGTAGTAAAAGAGTATAGTTTGCTCTAATTACGTAACATGGCTTGTAATTTGAAAGTTTTGTCTTAAATAAGACTAGTTAGTACAACTTGTAGCTCTAGAAATTTATTCAAATTAATGAATACTAAACATATGCTTGTGAGTGTGACTGAACTTAAATGGGGCACCTCCACTAGTTTGTAGCCTTTCTTTAGGTTAGAATATTATGTAGTCACTTTTTGGATATTATACTACTAGTATTTAAAAGTGATAATGTAATTTGTCTCTCATTTTTTGTTTGGCTCATTTTTGTTTGGCTCTGTAAATGGGAAAATAAATCAGAATTCTTGATGCTTGTGTTTTGCAATATTCCTGCCTGTGTATGTATTAGAGAACATATCACACTAAATAGCACTAATTACTTTAATTGGCTTATGGCTAACAAGCCCACCGTACCATTGGTGTGTAGTCAAAGCCACTGGATTTACTAGGGGAACTTAGTTTCTTCCATCTTCAGTGGTTCACATGTGACCCAAAGAACAAGACAGTTGAGGTCTGTACACGAGACACTCCCTGTGTTGTAAAATACGGGATGTAGGGTAGGGGAGAAACCCCCTCTGATTAGCCTGATTTGAAAGCTATTCACCCGAAGTGAAGTACCCTATACAGAACATGGGAAGGTGTCTCCACCAGTCTTGATTAACTCCTAACCCAATCCACCAGCAAGAGTTCTCACTTGCTTAGAGGATAGTTGTCCTTGCAATTGGCAGAACCCAGCTTTGTCTTTAGATGTTTGACAGTGAATGTAATAATAGCAACAAAATTTAAGCTGCCTTTCCGCTTCACATATCATGACCCAGACACAAAATCTGCCATTGAGTCTGTTTTTTTTTATTTTTTATTTTTTATTTTCAGGGCTGTATGTCATCCCAAAGATGATTCAGTGGTGAAGAGAGTGCTGCCCCCACCTTCCCTGTTAGCTCCTCTCACAGGTCACAGACTCCCGAAGTTCCACAGAAAGGGGTTCACCCCATTCTAATGCAAGTCCCCCCGCCCAGCATGCACAAACAAAACACCATGCAAACTTTTGTGCATTCGCCTCTTAATATGTTTGAGTTTCAAATGCTCAAAAGGAACACGAGGCAAGCACTGGAAGGTGCTGCTGACAGAAGTGGGCAAGTGGTGGGGCGGGGAGGAGGGCCCAATTTGCCGGGCCATACCCCCAAACCATCACGCTCCATTGTTCCCAAGTAGTGAAGGTTCACTTTATTTACTGATCAATGTAATTTTAAAAAGGTAACATAAGAAACCTTTTATGGGGGAGGATATACAAATTCTTGAAGAAAGCTCAAGTAACTTTCACTTATAGTCTTCCTTTTTCAAACCAGGCTGCTTTTATAAATCCTGTATAACTCTTGAGAGAGGATTCTTTGCTTTCAAAAGCTCAGTAGCTTATAAGAGAATCTTTCAATGGGTGTCTGCTTTTAAAACAATATTTCTTTACTATAGTCTCATTTGTTGCTATTCTAATGTTTAAAAATATTTAGTTGAGAAATTGTTTGTCTAGCAGAAATAGAGCTAGCCAACCTTGAGAAGTGTGAAAATCTTCATAGAATTATTTCAGAATATAGAGGATTTGGAAGAAGTGGGAATCTCCAAACCAATTTTCATTGCACATTTCTTGGATTTCAGGTCCTTTTGTTACACGTGAGTTGTAATGTATAGAGGACAGAACTTTCATGTACCAGAGTTCTCTTGAATTTATAGTGGGTTGAACTGTTCATGTTGAGAACAGTGCTGACTATCAAGTTAGATTTGAGCATAAGCTTTTAGACCCTAATTTTAAGAATCAATCAAATTTGAACCTGTTTTGTCCTTAGATAAAGTGAAAACTATATAACTCTGTTGATGAAAGACATCTATAGTTCTCTTCTCAGTATCTACTGCATACTTTCTGCTTGTACTGTATACTAGATAGGCAGAAGGAACAATTATTATGGTGTTATTTATATACACAATCCTAAAGTATAATTTAAATAAGACATCGTGACTTCTAGATTAATGGTTTCTTTGAAGATTAGTTAGGTATGATGCCTGTCTCTTAGGAGTTTGTCTGAAGTCTAAGCACGTCATTAATGAAGCTTATCACTTCAGTAAAAAGGCTTAAAATTTAATAACAATAACAATGTTTAGGGTAAAGACTAGAAACAAAAACCTCGTAAAGAACGAACAAAGATAAATACATTCAGGAAAAAAAACAGACAATTGCTGCAATGAAAGATTGAGCAATAATAATAATAATGCAAAAAAAAGTATATTCACATTGTCAGATAAGAGTATGTCTATCATAGAATGCTTTGACTCTGAGGTTCTGTATAGAGACGTCAGTTAAATTCTTCTTCGTATTTTTTTCCCAAAGTCTCAAAAAATAGGCAACTAATATTTATAAATAAAAGTAAAAGAAAATTTAAAAAAACAGATCATGCCAAATCTTATAGACAATAGAAAAAGAAGAAATACTTCAAAATCATTCTACTTCATCTGGATACACCTCATATTAAAATTGGAAAAAATGTATTATTATAAAGGGAAATCACAAACATATTTCACTTATAAACGAGGATGCAGTATCCTAAACAACATATATTAACAAGTTGAATTAAAAATTAACTTCAGTAAATTCTTGATAAAATATTTCATTATTCAAGGAAAAAATGCCTATTTCTTTGTGCTTCATGGGAAAGTCATTTTTACATTTAATATGAATTTAATTGTTGAAATTTTCTTTATATAACGCACTGTAAACTTAATTGAAAAGGAACAATTTAATTGGTATTGGGGTTTCCTGAGGATCTTTATGAATAAATGTTAGTAGGTTGTTTACGTAGCTTTTTTCCAATCTTTCAGTGGTTTAGGTTTTTTTCTGTATATATTTCTTAAAAATACAGTTCCTCCCTCAAAATAAAAAATACAGTTGTGATATTCCACAGCATGCATGTGTGTAAACTGTTGGGAATGGGCAGTTTATATTCCCAGATTGCTCTGCTATGTTGTTTAACATACTACAACTGTTTTGTGATCAAAGTGAGACATAATAACAGGTAGCACTTGTTGAATGGTTATGTCCAGTTTTGACTTACTTTTCATATAGTAAGTTATTTAATATTCAGAATAACTCTAAGAGGTAGGTATTGCCATTCTTATCTTACAGATGAAGAGACTGGCTGACTCACAGTCTTGAGTAACTTGCTCCAGGTCACACAGTTTGAGAGTGATGGTTCTAGAATATCCATCAGTGATTATACCTCTGGTACCCATTGCTTATTTATTATACAGCCTCTCAGAAGACAGATTTCTGAGACAGTCAGGTGACTCAAAGAGACCAAATTCACAAAAACCTGTTTATTAAATAGTATTCTGAGTCTGAAAAAAAAAAGTATACAAATAATATTGTCAGTATCCGAGTATTTTTTTGACATGACAAATAGTGTTGTAGAAAATATTTATTGACATGACATTTCTATATTTCATTTGATCCTCTTCTTTTATAAATCATGATCTTTGGAGATCTTTGTAATTCTAAAGATTGACAGAATATAATAAAACACAAAACAGAACCCCATATATAAAGAGGTCGAAGAGGTTAGGAGTGTTTAGTCTTGGAAGAGATAAGGGAATTCATTTATCTGATAACTTTTCACAAATACATGGAATAGAAAAACATTTTTTACTCTATCTGGATGATAGATTGAATTAGTAGAAATTGTTATCACTATATCATTGGAGAAATTTAAGGGGTGTGTGTGTGTGTGTGTGTGTGTGTGTTGGCAATGCTGAATTGAGGAGCCCCAAGACCATGTTTAGATATGACCTGGTTTTCTTTTGGTAGGGACTGTGACTGGCTTTGCCTAGCTGAGTTCCATCAAATGGATTGTCAGAAATGACTGTGAGAATCTGGAAAGGTTTTTGAGAGCAGAGATGGAAGAGGAAGGTGGGGTAAGTGGCATGGGGCTTGTAACATTGGAGATAAATATAGAGAATTTAAAGGACATTTTTTCTGTTGTGTATGAAATGACTCCCTTCTGTATATTCCCAGAACGCTTTTGTAAAACTCTTCTCTATTGGCTAGTGCTTTTAAAGTCATGTTCATGTTTTTTTCAAATGCTTCACCATAAAAGACTGAGGTCTAGGAGTAGAAAAGACTGACCTTAGGTGACAGCAGGGACTAAGAAAGTCCTCTTATACACAAATTACAGATGTACCAATTTCTTCACTGTTTTTAAAATGTTTTATTTTTACTTTTTAATTATTATGGGTACATAATAGTTGTATGTATTTGTGGGGTTCATGTGCTGTTTTGATACAGGTATATACATATTCTCAAAAACTGATTTAAATATAGCATTTGAAGATAGTCATAAATCTGTCCAAATACTTGGGCCGTGGTTACCTTGACTCTTAAGGCACCTTTCAGGTTTGATTCCTTATCAACATTAGCATATTTTCCTGTGTTCTCTTTTTGGTTATTTGTTCAGGAGCTCTATATGTTGGAAGAATTTTAGATGATACAGAGCCCTTTAAACTCTGAGTCACTCCCATTGGTGGGACTTACCTTTACGGTTATCTAAGCTGATGCCCTGCATTCTGACCTTGGAAAGTTATAATTTATAAAACAAATCCCATATGATTTTGTCTGATAGACACAGTGATTCTTTATACTGTAAATGTTGAAAATAATTTCCCAAAATTTAAAACAAGATTTATTTGATTGTCTGTAATGAGATGAATCCAGTGGGGTGTAATATTCTTCCTGAGAAATAACACTGGATCTGTTAGTCTTAGTTATCTCTGATTTGCTTATAAAATTTAGTAAAGTGAATAAATTGGAAAATGTATGTGAGTTCCTGTGGCAGGTTCATCTATTTGCCTCCAAATATCCATTATTATCTTTCATTTTAGTAGTAATGCAGCTCTGCTTTTCAGTTCAACATATTACCACTGGGCCAGAAAAGTTACATGATTTTCCTTTGTACTCAGGTGAGTCTGTGTGATAAGTTCTTCTAGTGGGAGGAAGTTGAAGGACTGAGACATATAGTCTTAAAAGGGAAGAATGTCATAGTTTTTCCTCCTCCTTCCTTTATTCTGCTTCCTGGAACACAGATGTGATGGTTGGAGCTCTGGAAGCCATTTTGGACCATAAGAATAAGTTTCATAGAGAATATAGAGTAGTCAGGTAAAAGGACTCCAGGTCCTTTATGACTTTGTGGAATTGCCATATGAAGATTGGATTATCTACTCTGACTTATTTTTTATGATCAAGAACTAAACGTATTTAAGCCTTTGTTACTTTGAGTTTGTATAGATGTAGCTGAATTTAATTCTAGCACATATAACCATATAATTTCCAGTGACTAGGATCTTTCTTTTATAATTTTCGGGCTTTATACCTGTGGGCATATGTATGCATCCTGAGTGAGTGTAATTCTCACGTGTAAAATCAGTAAATATGAGAAGAGGCAAAATGCACATGGAAGAAAATACAAATTTGACTTTGAATTCTACTGATTGTATGCTCTTGGGGAAGTTATTTAAACTTACTGAGTCTTAGTTTTCTTTTCTGTAGAAGTGAGGTTGTAGTGTGTCTTAGTTTATAAGTTGGTCTAACAAAACACCTTAGACTATAGAACTTTATTTCCCATAATACTGTTGGCTGTGCAGTCCATGATGAGGGTTCCAGCTTGGTCTGGTTCTGGTGAGGGCCCAATTCTTTCATAGATGGATAACTTTCACATGGTGAAAGGAGCAAAGAAGCTGCCTTGGGGGCAGCACCTGTGGCTCAAGGAGGAGGGCGCCAGCCCCATATACCGGAGGTGACGGGTTCAAACCCAGCCCTGGCCAAAACCTGCAAAAAAAAAAAAAATATATATATATATATATATATGAGTGTATATGACTCATGGCAGCTTCTTTTTTTTATGAGGGCTTTCCGCTCTTGACCTCATTACCTCCCAAAGGCCCTACCTGTTAGTACAATTGCATTGAAAATTAGGTTTCAATATGTGAACTTTGAAGAGTCACAAGCATTCAAACTGTAGCACAGTATTTGTTAAAGATTATTTTTGAATAAAATGTTAATAGTTGGCTCAAAGTATAGGAAATAGGAGGCTCAGAACTCACATTTGCTACTTCCTATTTTTTCTTTACATTAAAGGACCTGGGAATATGTCAGGTGACATTTTGTTTCAATAGCATAGAGGAATAAAAAAGCCAAAAAAAGAAAAAAAGAAAAGGAGCACAGTAAGGAAAGGAATGAGGAACATTTACACAAGATATGAGGATCTCCACCAAAGAATAGTATCGGAAGTCTATATATAAAAAAGTGATTACAAGAATTCAACCCAATTTAAAATAAATATTGGTCATTATTTGGGGAGGGGCTAGTATTTATGTATTAAGGCTAGTTTCAGACTCTTCTGGTATACAGCAAAAGGTGTAAATAAATATTTCATTAAATAAAATTATTATACTTATTGAAAACTGTCAAATCAAGAGCTAGTATTTCTAATCATGCTTTCAAAAAATGCAAATAAAATATATTGTTCTCGTGCAGTGCAATTTTTATAAAGATAGAAAGTAAGTAATTACTCTTATAATGAAAGAAGGTGGCCATACAGACAACTTGAAGAAGGACGTTAGAGAAATTTTTATACTTTGTTTGCATTCTCCTCTCTGTAGTTCGTATGAAAAAAAAATGTAGAAAGTATGTCATAGGGATTACTTTTATTTTCCTAAAATATATTGCTTTGAATATCTTTCACTAAAATTATCTAAGTTGAGCTATGAGAAATATTATAACGCCATTGTTGTAGTTTTGGCAGCAGGCACAGAACTTGAGTTATCATTTTGAAAATTAAATCTTTGGGCAGCTTGACTAGTAACATGTTTTTAATTAAAATATGATAAAATACAAGCCTAACACTGGAACGTAGTCTTTAAAATAAGCATATAGCTACGTTAATGTTGTTGCCAGTACCAGTGTTGAAAAGTGTAAGGCACTTTTTGTAAATTTCTGATTCCTTTTAGTTTATGGATAGTCTCCCAGTTCTTCTTCTTCTTTTTTTTAGTTGTGTTTATTATTAAATCATAGCTGTGTACAATAGTGCAATCAGGGGTACAATGTGCTGGTTTCATATACAATCTGAACTATTTTCATCAAACTGGTTAACATAGCCTTTCTCGCATTTTCTCAGTTATTATATGAAGACATTTGTATTCTGCATTTAGTAAGGTTTGCCTGTACCCTTCTAAGATGCACCATAGGTGTGGCCCCACCAATTACCCTCCCTCCACCCCAACCTCCTCCCTCCCCTCCCTACGATTGC
>CAUYON010137989.1:0-16218 GCA_963573935.1 Arctocebus calabarensis | reverse complement strand
CCCTAGTAGCTGGGACTACAGGCGCCTGCCACAGCGCCCGGCTATTTTTTTGTTTTGCAGTTCGGCCGAGGCCGGGTTTGAACCCGCCACCTTCGGTATATGGGGCCGGCGCCCTACTCGCTGAGCCACAGGAGCCGCCCTACAAGGTTGGTTTAACACATGTAAATCTATAAATATAATCCACCACATAAATAAAATAAAAAACAAAGACAATATGATTCTATCAATTGATGCAGAAAAAGCTTTTAATAATATCCAGCATCCTTTCATGATGAGAACACTTAAGAAAACAGGTTTAGATGGGATATTTTTTAAACTGATATAGGCCATTTACAGCAAACTGACAGCCAATAGAATATTGAATGGAGTAAAATCAAAAACATTTCCACTCAGATCTAGAACTAGACAAGGATGCCCGTTGTCGCCACTGCTATTCAACATAGTAATGGAATTCCTAGCCATGCAATCAGGCAAGAGAAGGGATCAAGGGTATTCAAATGGGGTCAGAGGAGATCAAATTCTCACTCTTTGTGAATGACACGATCTCGTACCTGGAAAACCCCAGGGACTCAGAAGGTTAGAAGTGATGGAGGAATACAGCAGCATGTCTGGATACAAAAATCAGTAGCTTTTATATATACCAACAGTAGTCAAGCAAAAAATACAGACAAGGAATCTTTTACAGTTATAAAAGATTAAAATACAATAATAACATGTTGGGCCTGGCGTGGTGGCTCACGCCTGTAATCCTAGCACTTCAGGAGGCTGAGGCAGATAGACTTCTTGAGCTCATGAGTTCGAGACCAGGAAGAACAAACCCCATCTCTACTAAAAATAGAAAAACTGAGGGAAGAGGATCACTTGAGCCCAAGTTGGAGGTTGCTGTGAACTATGATGCCATAGCACTCTACCCAGGGTGATAGCTTGAGACTCTGTCTCAAAAAAAAAAAAAAGTTTTGGGAGAAGGGTTGTAAGGATTTTAGTAGCTGGGAAATCTAACCTGTGCTGGGGATTATACGATCTGCAGTCAGTCAGTCAGTAAACACTACTAAACCACACGTCCTGTTATTAGTTGCTAAGTGCTGTGAGCCATGACAGTTCTAGAATTTATTAATGGGAGCTTAAGGAGTTGTTTTGAAGATACATTTGTATTGCAAACTCACTTTTTATTTATTCTACTTATTTACTATGACTTTGGGACAAGTAATGATGATTACGAGAGAAGAATATGGTGATGGGCTGTGCTGAAAGGGAACACGAGAAGAGATAGGAGGGCAAAGGTTTCCCTTCTTAATATTTCTTTGTACTGACAGCCAAAACCATGGGCCATAAAACATTAACAGCATAATAGGCAGCTTGTCATGGAAAGCCTTTGGAGTGACACAAATCAGTGCTCGAACACCAGACAGTCTCCCCATCAGTTCTGTGATGCTGAGAAAGTCATCTGTCTGTGGGAACCTCCTTAAGACTCAGTTGTGCCATCTGAACAGCGGGAACAACCTAGAGGGTAAACGTGAAAAATCGAATGTTCAGGTATCTTTTGCAACCAAGGCTGTAATTTACTTTCTTCTTTGACACCCTATACATTAAGATTGAATTCTTTAGCCTCCAATTTTAGTGACATTGCTGGTTTAAACAATACTATTCCTCATGACCAGAAGAATGGTTTTATTACCGCATCACTGGCTCCCATCACCTTCCACGAACACCAAACTACCACAGATTATGCAAAGTAAAAACTCCACAGTTTATTTTCCGGCTTTGACCAGATTCATACTACCAAGCGCGTACATGTTCCGGTAAATGCTGATATAACTTAAGATGAGAAAGGTGTATGTGAGACCTGAGCCCACAGTGCTGTGCCGAGGGCCACTAATGTCACTGCCACTGTGGGGATGACAACCATCACAGGTCCCATGGCTGTTACTGCTGCGATCACTACTATACACATTGTCCCTGCCAACCACTGTTACTCTTTGAGGAAACTTCCCAATGGCAAAGTTTATACAAATGCTGCATCATAAACTTGCCCATACCTTGTATTGAAACCTAGAATGTTTAAAAATGCCTTTCAATAAGGTCCTTAGAAAATGACTTTTAATGAAGTTGGAGGGTATATAGAAGCTACTGGAAAACTAAGCGAGAAAAGTGTTCACCAGACTTGGCACAACCTGGTGCCATCTCAATGAAACCTAGTTAGAGTGCTGAGAAGGGATCAGGATTCTATGAACTGCACAGGGAAAGCAGCAGTCCTTGGGTTACGAACAAGATAGGTTCTGTGGGTTTGTTCTTAAGCTGACTCTGTTACGTAAGTTGGAACAGTACCCTTACCTATTACTCTTACAGCCCCAATTCACGAGGGCAAGTTATACCTCAGGCGGCGTTTATAACTTGGGGACCGCCTGTATTCCACAATGTATGAAATATTCTAAAGAAGTGAGGGTGATAAGGAGCTGTTTTCCTAACAGGCCTTAGTTTCTGAGCTAAATTTAAGGTGTGCAAATTATCATCATGAAAACCACTCACATCCAGGTGCTTCACTAGATGTTACAGGAAGACAGTCCCTGAGTCTGCACCGTCCTGCTGAGAACTACATCTTCCATATGTTTTGGTCCCATAATTTCTGGACTAAAAGCACAACCATGAGGTGTCATGTGCTAACGAAGACGGCCAGCCCCCTCCACACCCTGACAAAAACCTTTATTTAATTTTGAATAGGCAAAGCATAATATGCATGATACTAGATCAACTTCAAACCTCTGTCTGTTTACTTTTCATAATCCTGGTTTCATTGCTCAACAACTGACATAGAATAGTATCCTTACCTAGATTCCTGTTCTAGAAGAGTTCTGTGTACAGGGCTCTGTGAAACTTCCTTCTAATGTTTTAACATTATTGCTTATTTATGTGTGTGTGTGTACATCTACCATGAATGTGTCATACATACCTATGTTTAAATGTATACCTGATTGCTTTTCTATGAATAAAAATAATGAGACTTAACAGCTAATGAACTGATACAAATAGGAACTTTGTCTCTGATTGTATCAGAGGCAGTAAAATCTGTTTTTTAATGTTAGGTTGCCTACCCTTAACCCTCTAGTATTAGAAATGCAATCTCAGAGTTCAATGCCTATTTGAATTCATTAGGAAAATTGACACTTGTGTAAACATTCAATTTCCTACCTTTAACCACAATAACGAGATGTGAGGCTCCATATTTTTAAAGACTAGTTGTAAAAGGTATTAAGAGACATACTGTATGGAAACTCAATGTTCTAGAATTTTTGTTTTAGTACATTTCTAGGATTTAGTCTGGTTTAAAATATTTTTAAATAGCTATAAGTATATTGCTCCCAAGGGATAACATAGAATTTCTTTTGAAAAGCCTAGAGCTCAAAATCACTTATTATTTAATATTATGAAGTCTTTATTTTTCCCATTATTCTCGTGTATTCTACAACGTATCTCATTCAAAACTCCAGAAAACACTCAGGATGTGTTTTTATCCAAGTCTCAAAATTAGTCCTTTTACCTACTTATTTTACATAATAAAAATCACTTCTAGTGATTCCAGGAATTGCTTCCCATCCTAACATATCTGTCCTCAATTTGTCCTGTCTTATAGGTTTTCATGATAAATTATAAAGCACACTCAGCAGGTGCTGTTCTGTGAAAATAAGTAGTTATGTTTCCATTTTTAAGAGTTTCTACTGTGAATAGATGGACAGATTTTTAATGAAGCTGCAATTGAGAAATAAAACGAAGTAAATAAAAAGTAGCGACGCATGGCACTAAAATTCAGTGACTACAACAAGCAGAGATCAATCAAAGCTCTCACCAGAACAATCTCTATTTTCTTACGAAGTACAAAATCACTGGAGCTGAACAGACAACAAATACTAACCCAAGACACACACATCAACTAATTAAAGGTCAATTTTACACAATGGAGAAAAAAAGAGTCCTATTTATAGGTGTCTAAAGGCATTTTTTTCCCCTCTCAGGAAAATGTACTCTTAAAGTACATTTAAGAGTAAATAAATAAATATGGTTTGAATAAATTCTTGCATATCACTTATGTAAAAGGGAAGGGAGGTAGGCAAAATAATATCCCTAGTCCCTAAATAAATTAGCTCTGTTTAGCAAGGGCAAGACTAATTCACTGCTTTAATAGTGGTTTCCATTAAGCTGGGATGGTAATATTAAACCACTTCAAACTACCGACAGAATACGAAGAACAATGTGACTGGCCCCTTTAAAAAGGGAGTCTGGACCCAAACTTTAATTCTAACATGCAATAAGAAATGCTGAATAAATTAACTTTTTCAAAGGGCCATTATGCCCTACTTCCTCATTGCAGATTTCACTACAGACTGTCTTTATAATGCTCACCTGACAGTATCATGTAAAATGCTTAGCTTCTAAGGTCAGTCTAAATAAGAGAACAATTCTATTTATCGCAGAGGATGAACTTTTCTCATTTAGATGTTTAAGCAGCTAACCCCTGAGTTTAATGTAATTAGGGAAGGGATATTCAATTTACAGTATCCACAAGTAATGATAATTAAATTGATCCAAAAAAGCTGTTGGTAAGCATAAGATACCTTTGTAATTACATCCCGTTTTCAAAATGACTTTAGTACTGTGAACTTGAAGCATTTCAGCAAATGAAGGCCAATACACATAAAACGAAAACTACAGTAGCTTAAAAGCTAGACTGTTTAACATAATGAGCTGCACTACCAGAGGGAAATCTCAAAAACATTCTATAACTCACCACGACAGCCTATGCTCTCTCCTTTTCTCTCACAAACATCCATTAAAAATAGGCAAGACGGTCCTCATTTTTCACCATAAAGTAAATTCTTCATTAATAGTTAATTTTTTTGCTTTTCACTTTTAAGGAAACGAAAGAACCAGGTCTCCTTATTTTTTCTCTTAAAAAAGCTGGTCACAAGCTTCAGTTTTGTGTTTATTCGAAAGTACAGAAGAGAGATGTGAAACCATTTTCCCCTGCGAGTCCTGAAGATTAGCTAGGTCAGCATTCCACCAGGACCAAGGTGAAAAATAAACAAATAACCGTGTTCACAGCAGCTGCAGCGATCAGGCTCTGGAAAATTATTCAGGCATTATGAGAAAGATGGTATTAAATGCTGCCACTCCCGGCTTCACGGCTCCCTGAATATTCGCATCAGAAGAGCGTGAGCACTTAAGGGGTATCATCAGAGAGCTCTCCCATCAGAGCGTCTTCCATTAAGTTTTTGTCTTAAAGGAGGAAGGCGGGAACCTCTGCCTGACAGGCTAAAGGCTTGTCATAATTCATTAACATCACAGCTTTGCTCAGGTTTCCTTCAATGAGCCAGGCAAGAAGCCTGTGAAAAAGCGCTGAGTGTACATCTTCTCCAAGGATGCCGCCACTGCAATGAACTTGTTACCACTTGGTCTTACTGCACTAGGGGCTAAAGACCTTCACAGCACTGCCCCTGGGAGAGGGGACCATCATCTCTCTGTTGCATAAACTGATCATTTCTGTCTCAAATTCCAAAACAAGAGGCAGAAGAAGTAATTTTAAACACTGCTAAGATATTCAAGTTTAGAAGTTCTTAATACTACAAAGGCAAGTAACACCTTCAAGTACAACAGTAAAGTAATAAATGGAGGGAAAAATTACTGGTCTTTAAAAAAATAACAACTCTTAAATAACATTTCTACACTGATGTTTTCTTTTGACAAACAAAATGAATTCAAGGATCATGCAGAAAGATCAATTCTATAGGATTTCAATTAAATGAGCAATTTAACATAAAATGACTCCAGCAACCCCCTCTTATGCACACCTTCTAAGACTTCCAGGGAGGTCCAGATAGTACTGAACTCTACTTGTCCTGCGTTTTTTCTATTAGGTTTAATTTATAAATTAGGTAGAGGAAGCAATTAATAATAATAGGACATTTACCAACATAGTGTAAATAAAAACTATGATTGTGGTATCTCTCTCTCTAAAAATATCTTACTATATGGTATTCATTTTCTGACAATGGCTGAATGTGGGTAACAAACTGTGGAAAGGGAAGAGGAAGGACTATTCCTGTATCAAAAGCCATTTAGTCACTAGCAATATTAACCTGTTACCAGAAGTGAATATCATATACTGAAGTCTTTTCATAAAGAAATAGGAATCTGAAATAGGTATTTACACTTTGTTTTTGTTTCCATGGCAAAAAATAGGGAATTCGATAATTGAAAAGTCATAGACCCATTTGCAACTCTGTACATAGGAAAACTAGTTATAAAAACAGTACCATTAACAGTGGAATATTATATAGGCCTGCATTTCGGTTTTATTCATTTTACTTTATTATAAAAATTCACTTATCAGTTCTATTCTACAAATAATAAACTGAAGATTAGCGGCTACAAATTTCTAAACACCAATAACATTTTTACAACTCTAGGTAAACATGTTCTTGGGTCAGTAAAACAACTACAGAATTTCCTTTTCATAATTGTTATTAACTTTATTTTAAATTCTAAATATGATAATATCTATAACTAAAGTGCATGAAATCAAGCCTTAGTATTAATGCATATAATGATCATTAAATGAAGGTACAATCTAACTGGCTGGACAGAAATCAATAATGGTATTTAATGACTTCATGAGAAAAATAAATGACCCTCGCACTCTTAATGGATTAATGTCAGTTATGAGCAACACAACATCCCAGAATGCTGACACAGCCTCACTCAAAGTGCTATCGCTTTTCATAAGAGTGCCGTAAAGCCTTATCAAAGGAAATGGGGTTTTAATGCTATTTTGGGTGTCATTTTTGAGAGGATTTTTGCAATCCCATTTCATAAGGCATAAAGCATGCTCTGAATTGTTACAAGGAGCTTTTGTCATTGGCTCATGTACTAGGTCACCCTTTGAAAGCTTTCCAACAAAATGAAATCCTAAATATATAAAAAGGATAATAATTTATAATATTACTCAAACAACTCGTTTATTGTAGCTTGTCTTCTAGAACATTCCTTTCTTTTCCTAGATAAGCCCATGCTCTATATATGCACTGCTGCCAGTTCCACAACATGAAACACATGTGCTTCAAATACACTTATGAACTGCTCAATGATCAAAGCACACACGAAAGGGGGCCTCAGCAATAAGTTGATTGCAGCTACTAATTTGTAAAGCCATGAAATCTTCCAGGAAGTTTACCCAAAGAAGAATTTTTCTTTACTTTTAGTAACTACTGTTCTGAAGAAGGAAAATGTCCTATCTCTTCTGCTTAGGACATAACATCATAGGAAAGTACAAACCACTCCTTTCTTTCACTTCTTGAAAAGATGCTAAAATGCTCAGCCTTAAGACACAGCATTATTTGCACACAGCTTGGCTTTTGATTGTAAAAGAAAATGCTGACTATGACTAAACAAAAATTTAACTATATCGTACTTTTGACTTTTAGTTCCCATCAAGTATGTGACACCAGTATCAATAGAAATAATATCTTGATTCTGTCAGTTTATTTTTTCCAGTATAATGTAAAGTTAATTTCTGAGTGATTCACCAGTCATTGAACAAAATGTCCAGTAACCTCTCTGAAGATCTGGCACAGACAAGAGGTTCAGAATAGAAACAAATGTGCAATGATGTACAGAAGCCACTACTGTTATTTCTAAAAATAGCAGGTTTCAGGCTTTCAGGGGCTTAAGGATTCTCATGAAATGAAACTGAAAAATTCTTAAGATAGAACCAGGAAACTGTAGCTAAAGATTCCTGACTGACATGAATATTACTTCCTTTATCCCAAAGGATAGAATAACTTCTCAAGCAAACGTAGCATCATAATTAGTTATAATTGACTTTGTCTTTTAATTTTTAAGGCAATCTATAAATTAGGGATTGTTGTGTCAACTGGAAGACAGTTTTTGACACCACACCATATACCTCATTATGGTGATCAAAACCAAGTTCCTTATCAGGGTAACTTTGAGGCTGCTGGATTTTAAAATCACTTCAGGAAATGTTAGCTTATATTACTGAACCACAGTGCACAATTTTAACATATGCTGTCATAATTCTAGCAGAGTTTCAAATAGTATAAAAATTTGTAGTGGCACTAGGATTTAAGGGAGGATTAGTAGAAATGCAAGCATATAAGGAGCCATTCTGCCCTTATTGTCTATTTTGAGAGCCACCCTATCTGGGCTAGCTCTTTTCTGCGGTGTCCTGTGTTCCCCTGTCAGCTCAGCACACCTGCTGGGTAGATGCAGTCCACTGACAGCCTCTGAAATTAATGGAATTCTGGCATGTACCTGTTTTCAGCCACTCAGCAGGGGCACTTTACCTGGAACATTGGGAATCAGTGAAGCAACTGAAAGGGAAGGATTTATTTCTCTTTCCAATTACTGTTTTGCATCTCAATCCCTTCCTTCTTACTTTACACCAACGTCCATGGCAGCCCCTGCTGACAGCATAATGCAACCTCCCCCACATCAAAAGTGAATTCTGTGGGGGTCCCACATTAAATGGTGAGCAGTTTAAAGCTCCTAAAAAGTACTCTCTTGAGATGTCTAATAATCAGCAGAATATAACTTACCTTTAAAAGAAAAAGTTGGAGAGGGCAAACCCTTTTCAGACCCCTTCCATAGTATTGGAAGCTTTCCTCTCTGTACTTTATTTCCTATTGTCCATAAACTATGGCTTTTGCTTTAAAAAAAAGAATGAGAAACGATAACAGTTTTCACTGACCTGTTTCATAAATTTCAACACAATCCTTGAACATATTTCAAAACACTTCCTCTACCACTGCGATTTTAACATTAAAAATAAACTGGTGAAGCTAGAAACACAAATTTCCACATACCCCAAACTAACAGAGTACCATGTTTACAACAATTAATAAAAAAGTGTATAATCAGTAAGTTTTAATAACCTTTCCAGAGAAATACATATGTATAAATGTATAAATTTCACTGCAAATTTTTACAGTAATGAAATTAAGCAGTACTGTTTAACTATGTTCAGTGACCTGAAATTCATCCACTCCCAGACAAACGTTCCATGTGCCAGAAAGTGAACCATGATTAATAAATACTCCTAAGGTTTACATATCTTGTAATGATATTTAAGGTAATTTTTTATCTTAAGGTTTACTTTGTGAATTAAAAAAATATCTATCACATTGCATTCAAAGAAAAACCTCATTATATCTTTATTTGTAAAGCAGTATTTAAAAGCCAAGAGCTGGCTTGGTGCCTGTGGTTCAAGCAGCTAAGGCATACACCTAAGCTGGTGGGTTCGAATCCAGCCCAGGCCAGCCAAACAACAATGATGGCTGCAACCTAAAAGCCAAGAGCAAGCTTACTACCCTCAAAATCAAGGTTAGTAAAATCTGAAATTCTTGTTGATTTGCTAGAATATTGGGAAATAGCAGGTATGAAGTCCTATGTAAGCCTGCATATGTTAAATCCTCTTGTCTTCCTCAAAATTGTTCCTGTATGAATTTCCTTTGCTATACTGGGAACTCCAGAGGAAAGATGAGAAAAATACCAGCGGGCATGAAGTAGACACTGCAGTGGGTGGGGACAGTAAAAATTATAATGAAATTGTGTTTGCAGCTCAGCATCAATTTTGGGTGTTTGTGCCCCAAAGCTGAGAGTTAGCAAGTTAAAGCTTCATATGAGCCTAAGAGATTTCCAAAGCTGCCAAGTCCCTGCATTTTGCACTAAATGTACCCAGGAACAATTTCATAAACCCCATAATTCACAAATCATATTAAATGTTTTTGAAGCAATTTTTTGGTATAACTAAAATAGATAATGGGGATATTTAACCTCACGCAACTTGTCCTATTTACTTTGCCATGAAATAAAAAATTATAATCAGAGTACACCAGGCTTTTTGTTTTTAATTTTTTGACACAGAATCTCACTCTGTCACCCTGGGTAGAGTGCTGTGGTGTTGTAGCTCACAGTAACCTCAAACTCTTGGGCTCCACTGATCCTCCTGCTTCAGCCTCCTGAGTAGCTGGTGCTACAGGCACCTACCACCAAGCCCGGCTAGTTTTTCTATTTTGAGTAGAGACAGGGTCTCTCATTCTTGCTCAGGCTGGTCTCCAACTTCTGAGCTCAAGTAATCTTCCACCTTGGCCTCTCAGAATGCCAGGATTACCGGCGTGAGCCATGGCAGCTGGCCGAGAGCACACCAGTTTTTCCTCCTCAATCTGACATCTGTATATATCACCTACAGTGTGACTTTTTGTTTGGTGAGCTCTTGACTCTCATGGCCCAACAGAGAACGGCACTGGGGATCCTGTTACCTGGCACTGTCCCTCACTGACACAGAAAAGGAAAAGAACAGAATTCTAAAGATAACACAAAGTATTTCATGTGAGTAAAGTTGCAGAAATTAATCTCGTGTAACCCAACTAACTTTTCTCAATCTCAGGTGGTTATCATGGCTACATGAACGTGACAAAAATGAAACTATATATCTCTGAGGACCAGAATGTTATATTTTAATGAGAGTAACTGGGTTAATTAACATGTTACAAATCACTGTCTTCTAAATAAAGAAAATAAAAAAGAAAAGCAGAGGAAGGAAAAGAAAAAAGAGAAAATAGGAAGAGAAAGGAGAAAAAAGGGAAAAGAAAAAAGAAACATGGCAGAGGAAAAAAGATGAGGTTTACTCTCAATGAAGACCTTTTTTTTTGACACAGTCTCAGTATGTCAGCCTTCTGTAGAGTGCAGTTATATCACAGCTCACAGCAACCTCCAACTCTTGGGCTTAAGCCAGTGGTTCTCAATCTTCCTAATGCTGCGAACCTTTAATACACTCCAAAGGGGTCACGACCCTCAGGTTGAGAACCGCTGGCTTAAGTGATTCTCTTGCCTCAGCTTCTCAAGTGATTCTCTTGCCTCAGCTTCTCAAGTATCTGGGAGTACAGGTGTCCACCACAATGCCCGGCTATTTTTTTTTGCAGTTGTCATTGTTGATTTTAGCTGGCCCAGGCCGGATTCAAATGCGCAGCCTTGTTGTATGTGGCTGGTGCCCTACCCACTGAGCTACAGGTGCCACCAGTGAAGACCACTGTTAATTGGGCTCACCCTATTCTATATTCTGCAGTTGGAAAAGTGTATTTGGAATCTTCATTCAGCTAGCATGGTAGACTTGCTGTTAAAAAAGTGTACCAACAACAACAAAAAGAAAGAACAGTATAGCAACAAATAAGGACACACAAAGCTAGGGAAAAGGGCAATGAACACACCCTGAAATGACCTTATCTAACAATGCTCTGGGCAGATTTTCTACATAAACCAATTTGTTGTAGACCAGGACTTTGAAAAACACCTAATAGGAATTTTGTGGTATTTTTAATACTGAAAAGTACCTGTATAGGTAACAGTTTAGTAACAAAGTTTAAAATAACAAGGACCTGCTTCCTCATTTCACAGAAGATAAAGTCAAGACAAGTAAACCTTGCCCCAAGGCTGCAAAGTCAGTTAGAGGCAAGGTCAAAACCCACCACAGTGAATTTTACACAGAATTCCAAATTAACTGACATCTGTGAGATACTGCTACAATTAACTTCTTCAATGGCACCCCACTGCTTACAGGGAAGTTCAAGTTCTTATTACTGACTTCAAGGCTCAAACTTATTTTGCACTAAGTTCAAGCCAAACCCCTGCTCCTTCCCTTTCTGCTAGGTGCTTTATCTTTTTTCTGGAATACCCTTTTCTCTTTTTGAGATGCCTAGCTCATTTATACCTTTGAAGTGTGTCTCTACTAAGCCCTTTTGGATCTTCCTAAGAGTTAGGGCTCTCTCCAGAGTCTAGTCTTTATTCTTCTACATTTTAGCATTTTCTACCTCGTCTACATGTTTTGAGCTTTCTATTAGACTGTAACTTTTGTTTAGGCAACATTCAGTTTCTATCCATGATTAAACTTGTAAACAGACAATTTGGACCGGAACGTATCATTCCCTGTTTAAAGCCAACTGCTCCCAGAGCCTTTACCATTCTCCATGAGTTACTCTTTGCACCTCCCCACCTCCCCCTGCACGTTTAGGCCCTGCTCCCTGCTCTTCACACGCAGGTTTGGCAGCGCACAGCCCTTTCCTCCTCCCAGGCTTTTACACATTACTCCCTCCTACTCTGAATCACCTTTTCCCACATCTTTGCCTGGCCAGCCCCTTCTCTTCTATCATGTTAAATGTCACATCCCTATAGAAGCAGCCTTGAACACCCTATCCAAAGACAATGCTCCCCCTTACTCCCTACTGCACCCCCTATTCAACGCCTTCATTGCTCTTGCTATCTTGGTTTATTATTTCTTGCATAAGTATTGCTTTATTAGCTGATTTCTCCTGTTAGGGTAGGAACTTACTCTGTCTTGTTGGCTCATTAACCAAATAATCAGCACAAAGTAGGCACCCAGAGACTGCTGAATAAATGAATTTCTACGTTTTGCTATCTCTCACCACTCTTGGCATTGTGTTTCACATGTATCAGTGCGGAAAATAAAGTGCTTATGTAAGGAAGGAGGAAGAGAAAGTCAATCTAATGTCCTATCTTCCACTGTAATGCAGTTTCATTATGTATAGTTTCTTTCCTATAAAAGTTAATGATTAAAAACATTTCAAATTGTCATTTTTATTTTTTTTGAGACAGAGTCTCGTCATGTCGCCCTCGGTAGAGTGCTGTGGCGTCACAGCTAGAGACAGCAACCTCAAACTCTTGGGCGTAAGCAGTTCTCTTGCCTCAGCCTCCCAACTAGCTGGGACTACAGGTGCTCACCACAACGCCCAGCCATTTTTTGGTTGCAGTTGTTTAGATGGCTGGGCCAGGTTCAAACCTGTCACCCTTGGTGTACGTGGCTAGCGCCGTAACCACTGTGCTACGGGCACCAAGTCTCAAATTGTATTCTTAAGGATTTTTATAAACACAAAGATCTAAAACAAAAAAAAAAAAATTAAACTCCAAAGTTAGAAAGAAAGTAGGAAGCAAGAGAGGAAAGAAAAAGGGAGGAAGGGAAGGAAGAGAAAAGGAAAAAGTAAGGCAATGTTTTGGTTAGGGAGCATATAATGTTAGCTTGACTGTGAAAGACTTGGATAATTTGTAAGTGGTAAACAAAGGTTTTGTGAAATTATGTTACACATAACATAATTATGTTACATAATTATGTTACACATAAGTCTGTTACATGCAACCAGAAAACCATCAATCATTGCAACAGTATGGTGTTCTTACTCACACTTAACTCAGTGAAGGATGGTTTTTCTTTCTATTAAAGTCTGAATATTTCACACATGCCCACTATGTCACTTGGCATGTTTTCCCTGCTCCTATAAATCCCATAAACACTGAATTTTTAATTTGCTACTAAAATAACCAAAGGTGATTTCACAGTTCCTCAGGAAAAAAAAAAACACCATAATACTGGTTTGGAAATTTCTACTCTAAACCACTTTATATCACAGTAATGTTTACTTGGTAAAAATAATTATGAGTATGTAGCTTTGGAGAAAACATATACATAAAAATTAAAGAGTAAATAAAAGTATTTTGAAAGGATATATTTTCCCTTTTTATTACCTGAGTACATCAAAAAATGTATTATCTTTCCTAAGACTTCAGTCTTTCAAAATAAAACTATGGTTCCAAAAGTCAATTTAACATTTTTTTTTGAAGTATAAAATAAAATGTATTTTCACCACTGCACGTCTTACTGCATTCTTTACTTCCTCTATCTTAAGTCTTTATATGTGCTGGCGTATGAGCAAGTGTGTGCAAAACACACAAACACGTACATGGACACAGTGTGCAATTATGCTTACATGCTCCCTTGCATAAATATAGCATATAATATACATTCTTGTATGCCTTGCTTTTTTCACTTGAAAATATATCCTGGGGATTTCCCAATGATGATATGTACAGAATTTCCTCATTCTCTTTTCTGAATTTAATGTTTACTTACCAATCTTAGAGTTGCCCTTGACCTTAAAGATAAAACTGTTTCCATGGTACTAATCAAAAACTGTCAAGAATTCCAAATACCTCAAGTCCATTAAAGCATGCATTCTTTCAAGAGTATATAACAACTTTGCAAAAATAATTCATGTATCACTTAAAAATATAAAACTGGGCAGTGCCCGTACTCAGTGGGTAGGGTGCCGGCCACATGCACTGAGGCTGGTGGGTTTGAACCCAACCCAGGCCAGCTAAACAACAACTGCAACGAAAAACATAGCCAAGCCTTGTGGTGGACATCTATAGTCCCAGCTAGATGGGAGGCTGAGGCAAGAGAATCGCTTAAGCCCAGGAATTTGAGTTGCTGTGACTTGTGTGATACAACAGCACTCTACTGAGGGCAACATAGTGAGACTTTGTCTCAAAGTAAATAAATAAATAAATGAATAATCTTTTAACTGTCAAATATCATTTATGTAACTAGATGGATTTAACAATAAAATGAACATTTTGTTCTAGCAGCTGAAAATGACTACTACGCCTAGGCCCTTCACTTCCTCACCTCTTTCTACCTCTGCCTCTCCCCCCACCCCTACTTGCTGACACTGGCTTCTGTCCCAGCTCTCTTTAGAACTTTAAATTACTAGTGGTTTATGGTTTCATATACATATATAAATTATATAATTTTCTGGAATTCAAATTCCATCTCCACAATTAACTACTTGGAGTCAGTTATTCAATCTCTTTATTTCAGTTTCCTATAAAATGCACAATGGAAATACTAAATGGTACCTATTATATGGGGGTAAGTATTAAATATATTGATCT
Source organism: Arctocebus calabarensis (assembly GCA_963573935.1). Classification (NCBI taxonomy): domain Eukaryota; kingdom Metazoa; phylum Chordata; class Mammalia; order Primates; family Lorisidae; genus Arctocebus; species Arctocebus calabarensis. The sequence continues at coordinate 1,410 of CAUYON010137989.1, read as the reverse complement.
GTGCAGAGTATTTACAAAGTGCCTGCTACTTAATGTATTTCCTGTTACCATCACTTATTTTTTACTAATACTGTGTATCAGGCATTGTCTTAAATGCTAGAAATAAAGTGATAACAAGAGAAGCACCACCCCTACTCTTCTGAACTTGACCTATCAATGGATATGACAACATCCGTATACTGCTGTTCCTCTCTGGGTGTACCTTACTGTGGAGAGCTGCAAGATTATGCACTGTTCCTTTTGTCAGTAGTCATTCCATCTCTAATTTCTAGAAGCAACAGTCAAATGACCTCCGGGAAAACTCCAGCATGAGAGTTACCGAGTTGCTTGATCATTGAGGCTTATTACATTATCTACATAAAAACCAACTGGTGTCAAGTAGTCAGTTTGCAACTGTCCTACAGCATTAAATAAAAGCTCTGGAAAACTGTAGTGCTACACACACACACACACACACACACACACACACACACACACACACACACGAATGGCTACTATTTACTCTTACCATCTCTTTCCACTGCAGAGACATGTTTATAATGTGATATAGAAACAACCACAATACTATCACAGCTAAAATGTTACTATTAGACAAAGCAGGTAAATAATTTTGTATTTCTGTCAAGAGACAGCATTCATTAATGAGTTCTGCTTTAAGACTTGAGTATGAAATTGTGGTACTGTACTCACTCATTAGGAAAAAATATTTGAAAAGCCAAGTACTTTTTCTTTTTCTGTATGTATTCTTAAAATAACATGAGAAATTGGGTAATATTCTTAGTGTCAGTGAAAACTAAGTATATGAAGGTAGAAAACTAAAATAAATCTAAAAATACTGACTTTAGAGATGAATCTAAGATCCTAAATTAATCCATATATTAAAATCTGCACTAGTAACTGCTTCCTGGGATCCTTTTTATTCCGATATAATGACCTCTTTTAAGTACTCTATAATATGTGACAAAGAAGACATTCTACGGGAGACGACCCTAAAAATAGACCATATTCCCATGTAATGTCTACTTTTGGTTTCTGAAAAGAACTGACATGAATGTATACTTATCAAATAATGCAGTGTCTCAGTGACAGAGCTATCCCGCTATGTACAAGAAAATGACTTATGCGTAGAAATCTTCACAGGAAAATGAAAACCACACCAGAAATTGCAAAGGGCTAAGAAGAAATTTTCTTACTTTTTTAAATTTTTTCTTTATTTCCTCTTATTCCAACCTAATGTGCAGTGAAGATTCTGTTGTGCAAAGTCAACACTGAATCATATTGACATATTCAACAATAATATTTGCAGGATTATACTGAAGGGTAGTATTTTTCTAAATCAAAGGTAATGGGGCTACTATTTGCATTAAATTCTGCCTATGTTATTGCAAAGGAAAGAACATCAATGTGTAT
>CAUYON010137988.1:0-11151 GCA_963573935.1 Arctocebus calabarensis | reverse complement strand
TCAACATTATTCACCGTATCAACAGAAGCAGAACCAAGGACTATATGATCCTCTCAATAGACACAGAAAAAGCATTTGATAAAATCCAGCATCCCTTTCTAATTAGAACACTGAGGAGCATAGGTATAGGTGGCACATTCTTTAAACTGATCGAGGCTATCTATGACAAACCCACAGCTAATATTTTACTAAATGGAGTAAAACTAAAAGCTTTTCCTCTTAGAACTGGAACCTCTGTCACCATTGCTATTCAACATAGTGCTGGGAGTTCTAGCTAATACTATTAGACAAGACAAGAAAATAAAGGGCATCCAGATGGGTGCAGAGGAGGTCAAACTCTCCCTTTTTGCTGATGATATGATCTTATACTTAGAGAACCTCAAAGATTCAACTTCTAGACTCCTGGAAGTCATCAAAAAATACAGCAATGTCTGAGGATATAAAATCAATGTCCATAAGTCAGTTGCCTTTGCATATGCCAACAACAGTCAAGAAGAGAGGTTAATCACAGACACAACTCCCTTTTCCACAGCTACAAAGAAAATGAAATACTTAGGAATATACCTAACAAAAGAGGTAAAAGACCTCTGTAAAGAAAATTATGAAACCTTAAGAAAGGAGATAGTAGAGGACTTTAATAAATGGAAGAACATACCATGCTTATGGCTGGGAAGAATCGACACTTTAAAAATATCTTTATATCTTTAGCTCTGAGAATAAGGCTGACATGAACCCACAGATACGCATTTTATTTCACTTCCTCTGTTAAACTTCTTGCCAACAATGCCCAGTCTTTCCTTTAATTTCCTTTTAAACACTGCTCAAGAACCCTCTACCCTATGATGTCTAACCAACCATGCCTGATTTGGGTTATGTAAGTAACCCCATAGGTTCTTACGAACAACTGTAATTTGTTCCATCCACATGTACCTTTAGGATATCTCAAAGGTCTGACTGCCCTGCAGAGTTGGACACCTCATCCTTTGATTTTAAAAGGACTGGACTTTCTTTGTGGAACAAGCTAATATAGCAATGTCTTAATTCTTGCGTGGTGTTCTTGCACTTGTTGTTATAGTTGATTACTATTTTTCATAGTACATTTGATGATTGAATGTGATATATGAGGTAGCACAATTAAGTTCACTAACTCATCCTAGAAAAAGTGCTGATACCTCAATGCTGGATATCACACTGGAAGTACGCCCGTGGGAAGCTATACACTGATGCCAGGGCCTAGTTCACTCTTCAAAGCAATTTTGAAACTCTTTTTCCTGCAATGGCCATCTAAGCTGTCATCGTACAAGTCTCAGAATTAAGTTCATGAACTCATCCTAGAAACCATGCTTTGAAGGGTGGACTAGATTCTGACATTGGTGCACAGCTTTCCAAGTGGAGAACTTCAGAGGTGACCATATGATATGCAGCAATGAGGTATGTGGCACTTTCTCTAGGATGAGTTCGAGACATGAATTGTTCTACTTCATAACAACTGGAAAACAAGTAATCAAACATTCTGAGTGGGTCTAAACCTCTTACTAATGAGAAAAGGCAGAATACGACATAGCTCTATTTCCTAAAAATTATTTTTATTTCATAAGTAATAAATGAAAAGACCCTTTGACCATTCCTAATCCTGCTCTCCTGCTTTTTCTCCCGGAGACAAATGTTACTATCTGTTTGTTAGATAACCCTCCAGACTCTTTATGTGTTTATATGCACACATATACACATGTGTGTACATATTCCTGTACAAAAGAAAATCATAATAACATAGCATTTAGCTTTTTCACCATAAAAGCTGTCATTTGCTCATCTTTATGCTTTACTTGCCTTTCCATTCATCATATATTAAACTTCTAGTTACATAAATCTACTTTATATTTTTAATTGTATAGAATTCCATAGTATAGGCATACAATTTATTTTAGTAGTTATCAAACAAATGAATGATTATGTTAATTGCAGTTCCCACTATTACAGTGGTATAAAGACCGACTTCAACAAGCCTCTGTGCAGGGCTAAGCGATTCTCTAAGTAGATACCAAGAGTGGAAATCGCTGAGTCACAATGGTGTGCACGTTTTAAACTTGAATAGATTCTGCCAATTGCCCTTTGTTCTATTTGCGTTTGAACCTGTTCACCTTTGCCTGTTTTAATTGAGTTATTTGTCTTTTTTATTATTGAGTTGTAAGAGTTCTTTGGGAGTAAGAGTTCCTTATCAGGTATATAATTTGGAAAATTTTTCTCCCATTCTGTGGATTGTCTTTTCATTTTCTTCAGTGTTCTTTTTGGTGATGTCCATTTTATCTACTTTTTCTTGTCAATGCTTCTGTTTGGGGGGTCATTTCTAAGAAGCCATTGCCTAATCCCAGGTCATGAAGATTTACACTTATGTTTTCCTTTAATTATGTTATAGTTTTATCTCTTACATTTACATCTTTGATCAATAGAATCCCTATTGATTCTATTTTTGTAGATGGTGTGTATGCACTTTGACACGTAGATATTCAGTGGTCCCGGCACACTTATTGAAAACCTGTTCCTTCCCCTTTGAATTGTCTTGGCACCTTTGTCCAAAGTCAAATGACCATAAATGTAAGCATTGTTCAGTATTTTCTAAGACTGTTTTTATAATAGCCATGCAAAAGATCACATGTAATATTATACATGGTATATGGTCAATAATTACTTATCAGTTTGAAGAAAAGAGAGACACTTTTCCATTCTAGTACATTTGGAAAGACAAATGCTCAGGAAGTGGCTGGTTAATCACAGTCTATTTCATTCACAACTCAATTCAGACAAAATTATTATCAGCCATGCGTTCAGGACCTAAACTCAGTGTTTGATGAACCAGTTTCATCTGATGTGACTTTAAGAAATTCTTCCTAAGTGGGCTGTTAATGTTTTATACTTTGGTTTTCTGTCATTGAGGAGAATGACTTGAGGTTATTTCTGCTAATTTTGGACAGACTCTCTGTGATCACCTTCACCAAGGAAAGCCAGGTGTTCAAGCTAAGGAGAAACTGCCCTTTGCCTACTCTCCACATGGCTTCCTGCTATAGTTTTGAATTTGCCCTCCTGCTCAGCTTCATTTCCAAAATAGCAAGGAGTTTTGGCAAGAAGTCGTTAGTTGGTTGCAATTTATCAGCACGTTTTGGACACAGCTGTTTCCAATCTTTTGGCAAAATCAGAGATCTGGCTTGTCTCCTGGATGGAATGAAAATTTTGGGAAGGGCGTCAAAAAGATATCCTCCAGGGTTGCTGCGAGCTGTGTGACGCCACAGCACTCCACCGAGGGCGATAAAGTGAGACTCTGTCTCTACAAAAAACAAAACAAAAAGACATCCTCCAGGGACACTCAAATGTCTCTTAATTTAAGAATTCACTAGCTTTAATTTAAGAATTCATTAGCTTTGCTCTATTTATTAGATACACACACACATATAGATAGAGCTGTACATATCTATGTCTATAACGAGATGAGCCTCCACAGTCTGTAGAATCCCCAGAATCCCTGGGCATGGGATAGGGTGGAGAGAACTTCTTAAAATGCATATTCCTGGACCTCTACTGAATTGAACTTCTGGGGGAATAGATGTAGGGTCTGCATTTTAACAGATACCCCAGATGGGTCACATGTACACTAAAATTTGAGCACTGCTTACATGGAAAATTTTTCCTAGAAGAAAATACGTGCTAATTCCACAAGATTTAAAACATAAAGAACCTAGGTTAAAACAAGGGTAATTCTCCTATCTCCCAGGATTGAGAGGGGTGGGAGAGACAATGCAGCCTTCACACAATTGTGTCCCCAGCCTGGGGCACTTGATGCCTCATAGGGTTGCCACATGAAATTCAGGGCACCCAGTTAAACCTCAATCTCAGAAAAACAACAAGACTTTTTTTAGCATAAGTGCAGCAGCAGGGCTGAGGGTAGTTTCTGGGCTCTTGGGGTGGGCAGGACAAGCTCCATGGGGGGATTTGGAAAGTTATCCCTTGGTGGCCACCATGCTCAAGCTCCAGCCTCCCCAGAAATTCTGTGAGCGTACTAGATCATGTTGATAAATCCCTCCAGTCAATGTCTGTTGCTTGCAGCTGAGAACCCTGACTGATACAGCATCTGTAACTCTCTACTCAACAACTTGCCATCTGGCTAACGTTCCCACCCTTCCCTGAGTTCTCCCTGAAGTGATCAGGAGACTTCACTGCACCAAACTCTAGGGTTTTCTTGCTTCTTATCCCTCTTCATGTGAACACCCTGTCTGGAGGGGCCTCAGAGAATGAAGCCCTGCCTCAGTGTGCCACCACAGACCCTCTCCACACTGGCTACCCCCAACCAGAAGCCAGTGGGCGAGGAGCCTGTTGACAGGTATGTTCAGATCGATCTCTTGGAATGCAGCACAGGGTGGAGAGAAGGGGAGCATGAGTCTGGAGGGGCAGAAAAACACATCCATCAAGCACAGTGTATGTAGTATATGCTGGCTTAGCTCTGGTTCCTGAAAAAAACAGGCTGAGATGGGGATTTTGCACAAGTGACTTCTGGAGACACTTTTGGGAGAAGGTCAGTGTGAGAGAGGGGGAGAAGCAGGAGCGGGCAGGAGAAGGAGCTGGGTGAAGATGTGGTTTCAGGATTGGTCTAGCATCAGCCTGATCCATGGCTTGCTTTGGAGTGAGGGACAGACATTTCTTAGAGGCCAAGGAGTGGAGCTATTTTTACCACGGAGTGGAGCTTTTGTTACAGAGTCCTTCCCAGCTAAGAACTAAGAGTAGTGGAAATTATTTTTCTTCCTCCCCTACGCCTGTTGACAAGGAGTCCTTTTGGCAGATGCCATTGGTCCTCCCCACCCCCATACACACATATTTTTGGTTGGTCATTGGCCATGGACTGCCACTCATATAACTGGCCAGGCTTCTCCTGGTCAGGGGTCCCCTTTTAGTCAAGGGCAAGCCACAGGAGGAGGGAGGCAGGGATGAGCCATTAGCTGCCAACATCTGCAGCAGCTGTGGGACGGGTGCAGGGTCAGGTGCATGGATCTGGGGCGGGGGGTGGGGGGACCAATGGCATCTGCCAAAAGGACTCCTTGTCAGCAGGCGTAGGGGAGGAAGAAAAATAATTTCCACTACTCTTAGTTCTTAGCTGGGAAGGACTCTGTAACAAAAGACAGATTAATAAGGAAAAAATAAAGTTTATTTACACACATATTAATGTGGCACATATCCAGGGAATGAGTAAATCTCAAAGCGGTGTCTTAGAATTCCAGCTTATACAGCATCTTCAACAAACAACATTGAATTTTTAGAGAACAATAAGGCAAAGAAATAGATTTGGAGTCTCCAGGGGTGGCAAATTGTGAGAAGGCAAATATGTAGTATTAATAGAGAAAGCCTGGTAAGGGAAGCTCAACCGTGTGCATTCCTCTGGTGCCCCCTCCAGGCTGACAAGGGTCTAAAGTTGTCTTTGTCTTTCCTGGTAGCAATGGAGAAGCCCCCCACCTCTTGTTCAGCCACCAGCGAAAAGTGAATTTCTGTCGTACTTGTAGGCAAATGGGGTGAGGAGAGGAGTGTAGAGGCAGAGAACTTTGTTGCATTTTCTTCTTCTTTGTTGCCTTCAGCTCAAAATAATCCTTACACCAAACTGGCATATTTGGGGGTGGCACATTTCAGTCTGCTACACAGAGCATATCTCTGGGTGATGAGATAAAAATTATTTTTTCCTTTGTGCTTTCCACATTTTGGAACTTTCCTAAGAATTGAGTTTATTTTTTTGGAACTAGAAAATGCAAGTAAAATCTGTGTAGCAAAAGTACCCTGTTTCTTACAAGCAAAAGTAACAGGAAATGATCCCCTATTCCTGACCTCTTGACCACACAGGGCAGGTGACCCCACTACTTGGAAATGCCTGTCTCCGAGCTGGCCCAGCCTGTCATCAGACCTGTGCTTATTTATCAGATTTGGTGGGCCAGTGGCTACCCTCAGCTGATTGTGTGCGCCAGGAGTCAAGACTGTAACTAACGTGACTAATGGATGCAGGTGTGAGGAGGGGACAAGGCTGCTGGTGCTGGGCCATCGATGATCAGTACAGTGTGTGTGCCAGGCACCATTAGGACCTTCCTCTGCATGACCTTGTTTAGTCTTTGCAACAGTGGAATCATCATTCCCATGTAATAGATGAGAAAGTCGTTGGGTTGGAAGTTAAGAAATCAGAGTTGTAATTTTTATTTTGCCACCAATGAAAAGTGAAAACTCTGGACCAGATGGTGGATTTTAAAATGGGGTTTCTAGGAGCTCCAGGGTGCAGCAAAGATGCCAGGGAGGAAGGGGCTGCTGACAGGGTTGGGCTTGCCCTTTGCAGCTGGGCCTGGTGGCTCTGCCTGGGTCTCTATTCTATGACTCCGCGGGTGCTCCACACAGGGCCTGCAGGGCTCACGCAGGCTCGGTGCTCAGGATCTAGCTCTACAGGCACAGTTTTGAAATTCCTAGAATTTTGTCTTTGAATTTGTGTCAGTAAATCCAATGGCCAAGGGAGTGTGTGCTGGAGCGTGGCGCTCTGGCTCCTGCTCAGTCCCACTTGCGGATGCCCCCCGGGGATGTTCCTCTGCTGCCTGCTCTGCTCTCTGGTGCCTGGGCCTCCTCTTCCTGGGGGGGGGGGAGAAGGAGCTGTGATTCATGTCCTTTTACCCCCACAGGGATCTGGCCATGGGTGTGGGGAAGGTTAGGGTCAGGTGTGTTCCTTGAAGTGCCTCAGGGCGGGACAAGGGGGTGGCCATCCAAATCTAGGGTAGCCACCGTGCATTCAATGGATGGATCCAGTAGCGGCCTTCCCCACCTTCCACCTAGTGCAGGGCATGACACACAAAGAAAATGGCAACATCCGTGTGGCACTCTGTGACAAATAGCAAAGGTAGTTCCAGTAGCCCCAATGGCTGAAACAGTTCTACCCTAGCTCAGGGACGTGGGGTCTCTGCCTCGGAATTGTGCCTTAGAGGCCCTCTGCCCTTCCTCCCATACACACAAGATGAGTTATCCAGGGCCGAAGAGACACAGGTACCAACACCCCCACACTCCTTTAGGACTAGTTGCTCCCCACACTCTGCTCCACTCCAGTCAATCACAGACAAATATATGTGGTCCTACTGTGCATGACTAATACTCAGTTCACACCTCTTGTGACTCATCACCTGACTTTGACAGCACCCAAACTAGTCCATTCCCTGATCCCTCAGAGATGTTCAATCAGACAAGTTTGCTATTGGGTGTTCTGGCGATGTCAAGTTGCTATAGACATTTCTAAATGCTTGCACTCTGTTTTTGTACTTACCCCACAGCAGATGATGGTATGACCCCTGGCCCACACTGAATTGCTCTATTCTGGACTCTTTTGTGGGTGCTGGGACCCTAGAATTCAGTCTACATCTCACCAACTCCAAGTCCCACCAACCCTGCTTCCAGGGGCCTCACAGACCTCTTCTCCTGAGCCATTCTCCAGATATGCCCTGCCCCAGGCATATACAGTTCACAGGCGGGAGGGGCAGAGATGAGACGTGTTCTGGAGTGTCCGTACTTATGCATGTCAGGCCCCTTTGGGGGCAGGATGCAGAATAAGGGGATGGGAAGAAAAAGGAGCAGGTTGCAACTGGCAGAAGAAGGGGCTGCAGAGATTTGGGGCAAGCCCCCGCAAAGGAATCCCTCCTGGAATCCATCCACAGCCTCTGGACCATGCCTTTCTGTTGTGACTTCCAGTGTTTTGCATTCTGATTTCTATCCCATGGCCATGGTGAGGGCTTTTTAGCATTTGGCAGGGCAGTGGGTGACACGTGGATAGGTGTCCTGTGGACCTCCGTCTCCTCAGCTGGGAACCTCAGTATCATCAACCCTGCTCAGCAGCCCGCTCCTCCCCGCCCGGTACGCCAAGTACACTGTGCTTCTGACGTCTGCCTTGTCGCAAATCATTTCTCAACACCTGGGAAAAGGATTTTGTTTTCCTCAAGTTGGATTGAAAGCAAGCCCAGGCAAACATCCTTTCAAAGGAAAGAGAAACAAATGACTTGACAATTTTTTTTAAAAACCTACACAATTAGCCAATAGGCATATAAATAATATAATACAGCTAATAAATCAAGAAGCATAAATCCAAGCAATGAGATACTTTATTTTGCCTGCAAAATTAGCAAAGATGAGAAACAAAAATACTCAGTATTTGTGAAGGTTTAGGAAGTATTGCTGTTTTGTGTATTATTATTATTAATTTTTTATTGAGACAGGAGAGCAATAGGGAGAAAGATTTAATTTTGAAGTAAATTTTGGAATATATTGCTAATGACTGAAGGATGTGTGTATCCTTTGAAATCCTGAAGACATTGTTCCATAGTCATCTTAGATTGGTTGCTGATGAAACGTTGTCAGTCTCAATCTTTGACTATTTTTCCTCTTCTGGAGCTGTTCTTGTTATCATTGATGTTCTGAAATTTCACTGAGAAACCTACAAGGCTGGGTTTCTCTTTTCTCTCAGCTGGCCAAGTACTTGGTAGGCTATTTCACGTGGGGGTTTCTCATCTTCCTTCGGTCCTGAGAATCCCTTCTGTATTATTTCTTTGAATTTTGTTTCCCCTCAGTCTTTGTTAGCTTCTCTTTCTAAAACTCTTGTTAGATCAAGGTTTAATTTCTGTATTTTTATCCTGTGTTTCCTAATATGTTTTTTATACTTTCACTTACCATTTTGTTCTACTTTCCAGAAGAATTCCTTGGCTTGTTCTTCTAATTCATTAAATTGCCCTTTAACTATATCTCTCCTGCTATTCAGCTTCTCTATTGAGCTTTTTGTTTTTTTCATTCCAACAGTTAAGATTATTATTTCAGATATCTCTAATTGAACCTTTTTGAGTCCCTCTTGTTCTCATTCTGGAGTTGCATTATATTTTCTTCCTTCATTTTTCGGAGCAGATTGATTACATTTATCTAAAAGTCTCTTCTGCATACCATATTAACTCCATTTCCTTTGGGGTTTCCAACAGAGTTGTCTTTCTTTAGTGGTGTTGGCCTTCCCCAGATGTTTGCTTGTTTCGTCTTTCTCCTAATTTTTGTGACTGAAATTTCCTATTAGAAAGTCATCTGTGTTTGAGAAGCCCACTTAAAGGCAGGGACTGTACCATTGGCCTAACTCTTGGCACTGTTTTCAGAAAGCCGGTCTTGGCCTGGGTATCCTCTTTCAGATTTTCCAGCCTCTGAGACAAACTCCTTGTAGACCCGTCCATCACTGTGGCATGGTGTTAGCTGGTTCAGGAGTAGAATGGCCAAGCTACCTGGCTGCTTCTAGCTTCCTTACAGCTATGGCAGAGCCTATTCCTGCTCTATTCCTGCTTCTTTCATCCCACCTGGTACTACCCCTCCTACTTCCTTTCTCTTTCCAAAGAGAAACTTTTTACCCATCATGAATCCCTCAGTGGAGACCTCCTCTTGCTTTTTAGTGAGACTATTAAATGTGTTTCTGTCATTTCTTGGCATCACACATTTTTCAGTTCTGCACTTCGAGGTGGAACGATGCAAAACTCTCTCCATAACCTTCAAGCTAATAATCTCACGTCTAGGTATTTATCTCAAGGATAGTAACTAAAAGTAAAACTTTCATCACAAGGCATTTCATCACGGTAACATTTATTATGAAAAGGCAGAAACATGTATCCAGTCGAATGGGATTGGTTAAATAAATGGTGAGGTATCCACACACAGCAGACATGTGTGAAAAAATAATACGGCAGAATATTTATGGGCAAATGTCATCAGAAAAAGAAAGAAAGAAGAAAGAAAATCTGATTTGGGGGGAAAAGCACACATATTCTTATAGAAAAGTGTAGCTGTGCATGTTGGGATTTCTGGTGACTTTCTTTTTTTTTTCTTCTTTTTGGTTCCTTTTCTCCACAATTTCAGGATTGTTTGTTACAACTGCTGTGTGAGCCTCTCATGCCACCCTCTGCTTCCCTTCCCCAGGTGTCCTGGAAGATGGACTATCCTCCAATGGTGTACCCCGAGTCACAGCTCCAGGTGGAATATCCAACCCAGAGAAGACGAACTGTGGGACTCAGTGCCCAAACTCCCAGAACCTCAGCTCGGGCCCTCTGACCCAGAAACAAATCGGCCTTCGGACCACAGAGGTCAGATCCCAGCCATAGAATCGACTGAGGACTGGAGAATGGGGTCGGGCTTGGTTCAGGGCAGAGCCAACCCGAGGCTGTGTCCTGGGTAGAGCAGCTCACCTTCGCGATGGAAATTCTCTTTCCTATATTAAAAATTTTCTGCAACCCCCAGCCCAACCCCAGACTATCCCTTGCCTGACAGTTGGTATTTTCTGTTGAATCAGAGAAAACTGGCCCTTTTTGTCTGCACTCTGAAGGAAGTATGTGTTTACTTATGTACTGTTTTGTTCAAGGATCTCCTTGTGTGTGGCGTCTCTTACTGTCTTGATAGTGAGGACTGTGCTGGTTCCAGAAACCAGTCTTGGGCCTGGCAGCTGGCCAGTCTCAGGGCTGGCTGGGTGGGGAAGGAGAGAGGTCGGTGTGATAGGACATAAGCCTGGCCCTCCAACCAGGTGGGCAGGGGAAGGTCCCCAAGGATGGCTCTCATAGCAGAATGTGGGGACAGCATTACCCTAGACTGTTGCTGTTAGAGAGGGGACAGGGTAGTGATGTCCCTGCCCCTGCTGGTATCCTTTCTGATCCTATTTTATCCCAGAGCTATGGTTGGGAAGTGTTCATCCTTTTGCCTGTGGCTCTTCCCATGGGAAGGGTTCATCCTTTTGCCTGTGGCTCTTCCCATGGGCAAATGCTCCCGGTAGGCCAGGGTCAGGGTCTTCAGTCCCTTCCTCCTACACGGCCCCTCCCCCCAACTTCCTCACCTTTCCCATGCCCCACCCCCTTCACAGCCCACTGCTGACTGTGTGCTCCAAACCCATTTTCTCCTGTCTCCTCAGTCAAAACTTACTGGTCCTGGCTCGGTGCCTGTGGCTCAACCGGCTAAGGCACCAGCCATGTACACCTGAGCTGGGGGGTTGGAATCCAGCCCGGGCCTGCCAAACTACAATGACGGCTGCAACCAAAAAATGGCCGGGCCTTGTGGCGGGCGCCTGTAGTCCCAGCTACTTGGGAGGCAGAGGCA
>CAUYON010137985.1:0-63186 GCA_963573935.1 Arctocebus calabarensis | reverse complement strand
TGTACATTAGTGCAATCATGGGGTACAATGTGCTGGCTTCATATACAATCTGAAACATTTTCATCAAACTGTTTAACATAGCCTTCATGGCACTTTCCTAGTTATTGTGTGAAGACATTTGCATTCTGCATTTAGTAAGTTTCACCTGTACCCTTCTAAGATGCACCATAGGTGTGATCCCACCAATTACCCTCCCTCCACCCATCCTCCCCTCCCCTCCCTTGCCCCTTTCCCCATATTCTTGTATTATAATTGGGTTATAGCCTTCATATGAAAGCTATAAATTAGCTTCATAGTAACGCTGAGTACATTGGATACTTTTTCCTCCATTCTTAAGATACTTTGCTAAGAAGAATATATTCCAGCTCCATCCATGTAAACATGAAAGAGGTAAAGTCTCCATCTTTCTTTAAGGCTGCATAATATTCCATGGTTTAGTGAGACTGTTTTTAACACAGTGAGACTCTGACCCAAAAGAAAAAAAAAATAGAAAAAATTTTAAAATGCAACCAAAGCCTCAATTAATGAAGGAACCTATTGTTAACCTAAAATATATGGCAGCAAGACCAACTCTTCGAAATAAAGAGTTTATTAAGGAAGAGAAAGGAATTACAATTCAGGATATGTGTGCTATGCAGACCATAGGTGCATTCAACGAAGTAGGGGTAAGGAGAAGCTTTTAAAAGAAAAAAGAATTACATGTGAGCTGCCTTGAAACAAAGATCATTGGTTACAGACGTTGTTGCAGGAATTGACACCAGTTTATTAGTAGAGACAGCCATTGCTAGCCAAGTATTCTTGTGCAAGTGGCTTGTTTGGAATCCTGCTGCTCTGATGAATATCTTGTAATAATTCCTGTTACAGGAATATGTGCATTAGGGCTCCTGCTTCATGGCCTCCCAGACCCAGTTTGTTAGGATGTGACATAAATGAGTTAATTTTGGTGCTGATAACTTGCACATAGTAAAATGTTCCAGCCATTTCAAAGTATCTGAAGAGACACATAAATTGCCAGTAGTATTGTGAAGTAAATTTACAGCTCTCAGACTCCTTCCCCTCTCCCGTTCAATGCAACAGCAAGATGTTATGACTCAACTACCAAATTCGTTAATCTTGTCTTCAGTTTCACAAATGGCATCTTAGTCTGAGCCAAAATCATCTGTGGATCAGATTACTGCCTTCCAATTGGCCTTGACCCTATCCCTCAATCCCTTCTCTACAGTTTCCAAAATGATGAAACAAAGGAGGGAGGGAGGGGGAAAGAGAGAGTAAGGGGGGAGAGAAAAGATCAAGAATGAACTAGGTCATGTTGCTCCTCCTTGTAAAATTTTCCAATTTTTTTGGCTTGGAGATTTAATCTTTATGCTTGCTTACAAGGAACTGCATGATCTACTGAAAGACCAGAGTTTAAATGCCTGGTAAGTAGCAAATGACTCTCCGTGAGAACCTGGGTCTCGGTCAGTAAGAGTTTTAATTGCTTGCAGAGAGTAAGGAGAGCACTGGGAATATTCTCCGAAACCGTGTCTCCCTAAGGGAAAGTGTCATGGAGTATTTATGGGGCAGTCGAGAGAGAAAATGTAATCACACCCAGGGGAGGGGTTCCTGCTGCACCTGCGTGTTTAGCTTGTCCTGCTAGCACACAGGTCGCATGTTATGGTAATAAGGCTCTAGTTCCTGCCTGGGTGGGGACTTCGGCATGCTAATGAGAAAAGTCCACTGGAGTCCATTTATTAGGGTCTGTTAGTAGCTAGTTTTAGCCAGCTGGGGTAGCCACAGGCCTCATAAACAAAAGGTTGCAGAACAGGATGATTGCTCAAGTTGGGTGCATTCCTATAGTCCCTGGAGAACCTTCCTTCCCAAATACACCCATTCTCTGACCTCAGGTAGCACACTGTCTCCCTGCTGTGCTCCAGGACTTTCTGTTTGCAATGCTTTCCCCCTGAATTTTGCATTGTCATCTCCTTTTCATCTTCAGATCTCAGCTGAATCCTTATCCTAAAAGAATAAGAGATCCTTTTTACCAGATCCTCCATTCTAAGTTGGCCATTTATTGCCAGCCAACTGAATCCCTTGCCTGCTGTCCAAGAGGAAGCCAATACGCCAAGAAAGCAAAGGTTGCAGCAGAGATGCATCAGTGTTACACAGTCCCAATCAAGAAGATGGAAGGAAATTTCTCAACTCCATGTCCCCATGAATTTTGAATCTCAGGTTTTCTAAAGTAGTTTGGTGGACAAAGGGCTGGGGAATTGAGCGCGCAGATTGTCTGGAGATGAACTCAGCGTCTTGGGAAGCAGAAATTGTCTTGGCTCAAACACTTCCAGGGTAGAGGGTCACAGTCAGTTCCCATGCCTGGCCACTGGTCTCATTGGTGTCAGTTGCACTCCCCCACCCCCAGGGTCGAAGATGCCTCAAAGACCAGTGTTAGGTTTTACAACAATGATGTTATCTACAGAAGTGATTGGGAAATTGCAAATCCTAACACTAGTCAAGGATACATGACCCTTTTTTTTTTGAGACAGAGTTTCCCTGCATCACCCTCGGTAGAGAGCTGTGGTGTCACA
The DNA here is from genome assembly GCA_963573935.1 of Arctocebus calabarensis. Taxonomy (NCBI): domain Eukaryota; kingdom Metazoa; phylum Chordata; class Mammalia; order Primates; family Lorisidae; genus Arctocebus; species Arctocebus calabarensis. The sequence goes on along the minus strand of CAUYON010137985.1, from coordinate 60,625 downwards.
GCTCACAGCAACCTTCAGCTCTTTGGCTTAGGTGATTCTCTTGCCTCAGCCTCCCAAGTAGCTGGGACTACAGGCGCCTGCCACAATGTCTGACTGTTTCTTTGTTGCAGTTTGGCTGGGGGGGTTCAAACCCGCCACTGTCGGTGTATGGGGCCGGCACCCTACTCACTGAGCCACAAGTGCTGCCCAGATACTTGACTCTTAAGCAGTTATAGGAAGGTGAGCTATTAAACAATGGCTGGTTAACTTTGAGCTATGTCTGTACTTCTTTAGCAACCAGACATTTATAACAGTTCTTCCCTTAGTGTCTTATGTTACTACAATACGGGCAGTTTCACGTTCAGTCATCTTATTTAAAATTTTGAATCTCTATAGCATGACCACTTTGATACAAGACGTACATATGCACTTTCTTCTTGTCCATCTCCCCAGCCACAATTAAAATGACAGTGCAGAAATTCTCTGCAAAAAGGCCTGACCTATGCTTACCATGGGGTTCTCCGCTCATAGAGCCACTTGCCACTTACTGTGCCAGCATCTTTTCCATCCCTGAGTTGGGACTTTTTCGTTTAAATTAAGAGGTTAATTGTCATAACAAAAAGTTTAATTATTTAAAACAAGTGCTTCATGAGATATATATTTAAAAACTATATAGAGTTAATTTGTATGAAACATACTTTAGATTAAAGAAAAATGGTGTAAAAAAGATTTCCTGTGCTTGATTTCCTAAGGATACTATGGAAGATTTTCTTTTCAAGGATGTTAGCAGCACTTTTTTTTTTTTTTTGGCCAGGGACAGGTTTGAACCCGCCACCTTCCGTATATGGGGCAGCACCCTACTCCTTGAGCCACAGGCACTGCCCAAATGCCTGGCTATTTTTTTTTTTTTTGCCAGGTCTGGGTTTGAACTCGCCACCTCTGGCATATGGGGCTGGCACTTTACTCCTTTGAGCCATAGGCGCCACCCGTTAGCAGCACTTTCTTAAAAAAAACAGCTTAGGTAGGGTGGTGCTTGTGGCTCAAAGGGGTAGGGCGCCGGCCCCATATGCCGGAGGTGGCGGGTTCAAACCCAGCCCTGGCTAAAAACAACTGCAAAAAAAAAAAAAAAAAACCCCAAAACTGCTTAGGTCATAATCTAGAAAATAATTTAAGGTTGATAATCCAATCTAAATTTCTTAGAACGACCCTTTTAAAACTCACTTATTTAGGAGACATGTTTTGCTCCCGTCTCTGGGAAGGCTCAGTGTCAGATGCTAGAGGGTTCCACAAAAGCCCTGGTGGAGGTGACATTTGAGTTTGTTTCAGTGTGAGTAGAGTGAGAATGTAAGTGCATGTAAAGGAGAGAAACTGGGACTTAGGCAGAGGGGTAAATTCAGCTCATGTTCTGGAGACAAATTGTACTTGAGATCCTCTGCAAGAGTTGGCAGGAGTCAAATCATCAAAGGCCAAAATGTTGAAGAGTTTGATCTTACTGCATGTGAGAGGCTAACAGAAAATTTAAACTGAGTGACTTGGTCTTCTGGGGTTAGGGTTGCGATGGATAGGATTGCAACTAATTGTGCAACACTAGCTAAGTCATGGACAAAAACAAAGCTCATATGCTTAATCAGAATCAGTAGGTGCCATGCACTAGAGGGTGACCATGAATAAAAGCATTACTCTATAAGGCTTATACATTAGAGCAGCAGAGTGTGATGTATGATCCTAGATCTTAGGATCAGCGTTAGAACTAAATGAGATATAAACACCGATTTATTTACTTATCTTTCAGCAATTATTTATAGGGCACCAATCATGAGTGAAGCACATGGCAGGGGTGGTGAGACCTCCAAGCTGTTTTCAGTACGTTAAAAGGAAATTGCACATTTGCCCTCAACAGGCTGAGTGAGGTGATTCAAATTTCATGCTTATTTGCTTTGGGTCGGAATGTATAAGAACTCATTATGGGAACACTAATAATCTCGGGCTCTGATGAGATGATGAAGTTATGTAGTTTTTTTAAAGAGAGAATGAGCTGAAATTCAATCTAATTTGCTGGATAAAATCATTCAGAATATGAAAAAGCTATTGACAGGAAGGGGAATATTCAGGAGAGAAAAGTGATGGGATTCAGATCCCGCCTTCACACAGCCTCTCTTATGTAGAAGCCAGACCTCCTCTATTTCCTACTGCTGTCTTTCAGAGCCTGGGTATCACCCTTAACTCCTGATTTCATTTATTTTTCCTGTGGAATCACAAATCAAACTATTGACTCTACCTCTGAAACTTCTCCAGAATTTTACCCTTTTCTGTATTCACACCATAGTGGCTGACCTTGGTGTGATGGGGGATGCTCTTCCTCACACACCATGGTGGCCGACCTTGGCGTGATGGTCAACCTTGGCGTGGTGGGGGATGCTCTTCCTCACCACACCATGATGGCTGATCTTGGTGTGAGGGGAGATGCTCTTCCTCACACACGATGGTGGCCGACCTTGGCGTGGTGGTCGACCTTGGCATGGTGGCGGACCTTGGTGTGATGGGGGATGCTCTTCCTCACCACACCATTGTGGCCGACCGTGGTGTGGTGGCCGACCTTGGTGTGATGGGGGATGCTCTTCCTTGCAGATCATGGTGGCCGACCTTGGTGTGATGGGGGATGCTCTTCCTCACACACGATGGTGGCCGACCTTGGCGTGGTGGCCGACCTTGGCATGGTGGCGGACCTTGGTGTGATTGGGGGATGCTCTTCCTTACCACACTATGGTGGCCAACCCCTTGGTGTGAGGGGAGATGTTCTTCCTCACCACACTGTGGCTTTGCCTTTGTGTTGCAGAGTAGATGGAATTCGCAAACTAATTGTTGGGCAAACCAATGTCTATGTGACCGTATCCAAAAAGATAAGTTATACATAATGCAACAAAGAAGAAAACACGTCACAGTTGCCGAATTCTTATGAGATATCCTTCTATGTCCAGAAGCTATGCTTGCCAGCTCTTCAGTTTTTATTAGAAAGAATGGGGGCTATATCTTTCAGTGTCCTGAATGAGCTAGGACACTGCTCATTGGGTATGAGCAGTGGGTATAAATTGTGATTGGGTATCCTAATTGCATCTGCCTCAAATTTAAGTAAGAAAACATCACCACTGCCTCACCATTCCTGTTTGAGGAAAAGTTGAAGTGTTGTCGGATCACCTCAGCTGTTGGGTGGTTGAGCCTGGTGTGTACAAGCAGAAATGAGGGTAATGACTAATTTCTGTAGAAAAGTAAAAACATACCCCTTGAGCCAAAGCCCTGCAGGGGGTTGGACAATGCCTGTAGTACCTGGACAAATCCACAGATTTTTGTTTTATTTGTTATTTTATTTTATTATTTTAGATAGGGTCTCTCACTCTGCCCCCCAGGCTGGAGTACAATAGTGTGATCATAGCTTACTGCAGCCTTGAACTCCTAGGTTCAAGGGATCCTCCTACATAGGTGGGACTTAGCTGGCTAATTTCTTTTTCCATTTTTTTTGGAGACAGAGGTCTCACTATGTGGCCCAGACTGATCTGAGACTCCTGGTCTTAAGTGATCCTCCCACCTTGGCCTCCTAAGGTGCTTGGATTACATGAGCCTCCGAGCCCAGCCCACATCCTTACTGTCAAGCAGTTCTTAACCAATATGGGGCTCAATCCCTGGGGGAAGGAAGAAGGATAGGAATGAGGAGGGAAAGCCTTCAACAGCTCCCCTGGATGCCAACACACATTTCTGTTTTGCTCTACTGCAGCGGCTCTCACCTGTGGGTCACGACCCCTTTGTACCAATGAAATACATCTCGGCATTAGGAAGGTTGAGAACCCCTGGGGTTGAGAAGCACCCTCCCCCGTGAGCCCTGTCCCTTTGATGCCTTAACTGTGTGCAGAGCTTGTGTAGGGAGATAAAATAGGAGTATTTCAAGAAAAGCACAGGGAGGAGGCAGTAACGCGTGGTTCTGGGCTGGATCCTGTGGCAGGAGGCATCTGCAAGAAGAGCAGTAACCACGTGGGCAGCCGCGGTGGCGGATGTGAGTGAGGAGCCCCCTGAATACTGGGAATTAACCTGTTTATTAACTATAACCCACCGTCTCAGTAGTTTAGGGCAGGGACCGTGTGCCTGGCGCATACAAGACATTCAGTAAGTATTTGTTAGGGAAAATGAATACATAACGTGCAATTTTTTGTTTTGTTCACGTCGGAAAACAAAAGCATGCAATTCTCTCTTAGCATTAATAAGTATTGGGTTATTAATGATGGAGTAAGTCGGAAATTAGTTCAACAGCAGAATGTGTTATATAATGAATTCATTACATCCTGTAACAGATTCAGATACACAGAGACCGATTCCTTAGTATAATTGTACAGTTTTGCAAGTAGAGTGAACACAGGTCACATTTCTCTTTGAAATCATATACTAATACATGCTGATGATAAGGAGTCATGCAGCACAGCGGTATGACAGTCAAAGTAAAGTCTCCTTCAATATCACCTGCTCCAACTCTTCCCTCTTTTGAGATATGGAGTAAGTACTATTAATGACTGAGGATGTATGTTGCCGATATTTTTCTGTATTTATAAATATGTACAGTGGTTTTCTATAAGATTGTAATCTACATATTCTTTACTATTTATGTTTAATCACCTTTCCACCTCAGCACATTTAACTCTGCATGCTGGGTGTATAGTGTGGACATCCCATAAAATATTTAATTGTTCTTTTACTGGTGATTGTCAGGTGCTCCTGAGTTCTAGAACAATGTTGCAATAAGCATTCTTTTTTTTTCCATTTTTTAAAATTTCAGGTTAATGCGAGGTTACAAGCAACCAGGTCACAATATTTGAATTTGTTAGGCAGAGTTCCTCTTGTAGTTATGTCCCATACCCAAAATATACGCCACACACCCCTATATTACGTCCATTAGGTGGGAGCACCCTAACCTCTCTTTCCCTCCTCTTCTTCCCTCCCCCCAAGTTGAATTGAAATGCGTTTTTCTCCTATGTGGGTGTGAATTAGGTCATCCACGGGCTTCACATTAGTATTTTTTTTTTTTGCAGTTTTTGGCTGGGGTTGGATTTGAACTCACCACCTCTGGCATATGGGGCCAGCGCCCTACTCACTGAGCCACAGGTGCCGCCCTTCACATTAGTATTGAGTGCATCGGAGATTTGCTTTTGCATTCTTGTGATCCTTTACTGGGAAGAACGTGTTTCAACTCCATCCAGGTTTGCAATAAACATTCTCATTGTAAGTGGGTGCACATGTCTCTTATTTGCTTACATTTCTGGGGGCTAGATCTCCAGAAGTGATATCACTGGATCAAAGCATATGGACATACAATTTTGACAGACACCAAGTTGTCACCTGGTCTCTAAAAATGTTGCATCTCTAAAAAATTATGAATGATGATCCATGATTGATGACTGATGTATATGATTGACATGTCCATCAACTGTTTCTGACAGTCCCTGGCATACTTGCTTATAACATTAACTATAAGTAATATTTTTGACATTTTCCAGTTTTGAAGGTGAACAAATTATATCTTATTGGTATTTTATTTTTTATTTTTCTACCAGTGAGGGTGAGCATCTTTTCTAACCCTCCTGGCCCTTCTCCTTTCACTACATATAAATTACCTGTGCACATCCTCGGGACACGGACAGCTGCATCCTTCTGTGACCAGTGGGGCTGAGACCGGGGCTGTAACCAGGAGAGCAGGTAGAAATGGCTCAGGACTATTTGCTGGACACCATCCGCTTTGGCTTCCGAAAGCTGGGGGTCTGGCTTGGTGATACCTTGCATGACTGTCAAGAGCCTGATTCAGCCAACAAATCCAAGCTGGGGAAAAGAAAGGACATACAAGTTGAATTATGTGTATCTGAAAGCAATAAGAATCCCTGTCACTGGTGGTAAGTGGGGTAATATTAACCTCTGACATATGCAATCATATTACTAAAGTTTTAATCTATGGTTAATTGGGATAGGGTGCAGATAGAGGCCAAGGTGTTGAGGCCAAGCCTCCACTTCTCTAAATTAGCATGCAGCCCTTAATAGTCTGTAGGATTGTGAAGTGGGGTGCTCCCATTTAACCATGTGCGAGGCCTTGGGAAAAGAAAATGATGGGTTTATGTTAATTGCCAACCCAGAGGATGCTCTGAAATCCAGAAAGCCTCTTGAGTAGATCGAAAGTGTACTTATCTCAAAGAAAAAAATATATATTCAGCTCCTATAGACTGCGTAGGCTCCTATAGACTGCATAGACTCAGATTAGCTATAAGGGCAGCAGATCTGCAAAGGAAGCTCAATGCACAGCCCCGAGATTCCTACATCAAAGTCAGGGCAAAGACGGGAACCCTGAGTCCTGCCAGGGAAACATGTTAGTGGACAAATCTGATTATCTTAAACCTCAGATTTTCCTGTGTCCTTATTACCTGTTAGAAAAGCTCTTTCCTGTGGTGCAGTAGCTCAAGCGGCTAAGGTGCCAGCCACATACACCAGCGCTGGTGGGTTCAAATCCAGCCTGAGCCTGCCAAACAACAATGACAACTACAACCAAAAAATAGCCAGGCGTTGTGGCGGGCGCCTGTAGTCCCAGCTATTTGGGAGGCTGAGGCAAGAGAATTGCTTTCGCCCAGGAGTTTGAAGTTGCTGTGAGTTGTGACACCAGGGCACTCTACCCAGAGCAGTAGCTTAAGGCTCTGACTAAAAAAAAAAAGAAAAGAAAAGAAAAGAAAGAAAAAGAAAAGCTCTTTCCCTTGAAGAAAATTCCTTCTTATCATAAGGGGCATGCAATGACTTTATAGGAAGCACATAACTCACAAGACACTTTCTCCTCAAGACCTTCCCCTGCCCACCAAATGTCCTGTAGGATTACAACCAGAGTCAGCTCAAAGCCAGCTTTAGAAGTGGAGTACAAGACCTGATGTTGCAATAAATAGCTCACACAACAAAGGAATTTCAGAACCTGGCTGGTATACACAGGAAGGAAAGGCGGAAAATATGTGTAAGTGGTCTCTAAAGAGATTTTCCACTAGGAAGAGAGTAGAATAGGCTGGAGAAAGGGAATTCCTTGGCATAAGATTACTCATCCATGACTCGGGCTCGTGTCTAGCAAGGACACCAGAATAATTAGTTAAGAGTTCACTATGATTTACTCATGGACATAGTAAATGAAGTGCAGTTTCCAGAACTTCCTTGGCATGGCATTAAACTGGTTCTTGGCATAGGGAATATTAGAGTGATTTATTAGTAAGGTCTAAGAACTCATAACTTGTGTTCTCTGGGAGGTCCAGACACTGCTGAGGTACTAAGGAAGGCTGATGAGGGGCCACTGGGGTTTATTTGAAAAGCTTGGTGATTGATGTTTTCTGCAAGCTAGATAGTTCCTGTTTCCTGCAGACAGTGAGAGAAGCTGCCTTGAAAGGGGGCTCCGTGAGGTTAATGGGGATGTTAGAATTGTAGAATGGCAGAGGCTAGAGGCGGCACTAAAGCGTGAAACGGGAACTGGAATCGTTACTACAGCCAGCAGACGGGCTCTCAGGCTGCCCCACCTGTGGCACGGATCAGGGTGCTCAGGTGACAGACTGGTGAGCATCCAATCGAGGTGGGGGATTTTATGACATTAGCTTTATCATTTTTGTTAAAATGACACAAACTAATTGTGAGAACGCCAGTGTATAAAGAAAATTCCCCAGAAGAGTAAGAGTCTCACCAGAGAATACCACCTTTACCATTTTGGTGACTATTTGTCCAAGTATCTCTCTGTTGTGTTTATAATTTCACGTGCATGGCGTCAGATTGCACGTGCTGTTTATGTTACCTGGTTCTCTGGGCCAATGCTCGTAGGTGTCCTTCCTTATTAATGAAAATAATAGTCAGGAATTGTGACTCTAAAGGACAGTATGACACATGTTTACGAGCCTATACAATGGACCAGACTGCTCAGTTCAAATGTCAGCTCTGCCCCAACTTCTGTTCTCTGTGAAAGTAAATTGAATTCCCTATGCCTCCATTTCTTCCCCTCAAAAATGTGTGTGAGAACCGTATGTCCTTCTTAAGATTATTGAGAGGATTGAAAAAGGTAATACGTGGGTTAGTGCCTGCCAGTGTCACCTATTAATAGCTTTACTTTCTGTCTCCTAAGAGTGGACAATTGTTTGTTTTTTAAAGATTTATATAAACAATGCTGCATGAACATCCTTACCCCCTCTTACCTCTTATATTTGGATGATTATCTTTTTAAAGAAATTCCCAGAAATGAGATTTTCAGAGCAAAGTCATGATCTTTTTTCTCGAATGATAACTTTTACAGTTTTCGGAATTTACTTATATTCTGGCATGAGAACTGTGTCCTCCAGGACTACAGTAAATATGGATGTGTTCTATCATCTCTTTTTAAATTATTAAATAGGAATTTGAACTTGAGAGAAAGGAAAATTAGAAAACAAGGGCTCAGAGTGCCATTTGGTGTTTTGTGACTTTAAAATTGCACCTAATTCCACCCCCTGCATATCTCAGCATAAATACAGTGGCCCTGAATCTTTACCAGGGCATCATGTTTGGAGTAAGGGAATGAGATCAGTGACCTTGTACTAATGACCGTCATCCTTTAGAAAGTGGTTTTTGCAACATGACCCAGTAGTTTAAAGGATGATATCTGAGTCTTGACAAAAGTATTTCATTGATCATCCCACTTTGGCATCCAGATGTGACACTGAGGTGCCCAGTTCTCCCATCCATGACTTCATTGATCTCCATGGCGGTATTTGCTGGTTGGGTTCCTGGTCCATGGCTCCTTGTCTCTGTGAACCATTGTTAATTTCTCTCTAGAGAAAAGCAGCTTATTTTCTTTCACTCTGTGTTCTTTGTTTTCTGTTCCTCTGAGGAAATATCTCCTTGACTCTCTGCCCTTTCCCTTACAATTTAACTTAATTTTTTTTCTCAAAACATTTTTCCAAACTTAATCTTTGAGTGTCTTTCTCTAGATTAAACTTTCATCTACATAACAGCTCTGTTTTAGAGAGAAGTTAATTCATTCCTTTTCTTTTTTTAAATTTTATTTGTTTATTATTTATTTTTTCATTCATTCCTTTTCTTTGCCTGTTTTCTAGTACATGGGAGCCTAGGAAGGTAGTCATGTCAGGCATCCAAATTGAATAAAACTTATGTCTTTATGAGTTCATTTTTCACTCAAGCTTCCATTCATTTTTTTCACAAGGGTACATGCATTTGGTCATTATGCAATTATTTATGCATGGAATATTAATATATTTTGCATGCCTGCATTCTGTGTTCATACATTTATCTCAACACTCATTCTTTCATGCTTTAATTCATTCAATTATTGAATGCAATCATTCATTTATACGGAATTCATATATTCTTTCTTTTATATATTAATTTCTTACATATCAGTTAGTAAGCAAGAAGCAAAGGGCACACTCCACTTAAGAAGATTTGAAGGTATCATGTACAAAGGTGTGAACAGAATGTAGGAAAACCACAAGGATTAGTGCATTCCCCTACAGCCAGCAGTGGTACCACTGTATCTGTAGGGGAGATATTTCAGGGAGATAGGGGAGAGTCAAGGAGATATTTCCTTAGAGGAACAGAATGGGGAAGGGGGCAGCTAAACTGAGACCGTTAGTTGAGGGACTCATGGAGCTGGGCATAAATGTTGTGACCTAGTTCTCCTTCTGCACATGGCGTCCCTCCTCCAACCCTGTCTGAAGGGAACAGAAAGTCAGCAGGAGAGGAGAGAGGCGCTCCACCCTGGTTAGCCTTCTGGGGGACACGGCAGGGAGAAGGTGGGTAGAGAATGGATCGTCACAGGCAAAGGGAAGATATGGCAGTGCGGCTGGGTTCAGAGGCGGCCTGGTACTGCACCGGCCCGCGCCTTTCCTACTAATGGGAAAGAACCCGCAGCAGTGGGCAAGAAAATTCCTGTGCAGGCAACTATTTTCATGACAGAAAGCCCATAGAATGGAGTCAGCCTTGTTATCCACAAGTCTCTGCATTATGTTTCTTTGGGAAAACTTTTGGGTTCTGCACTACCTCCACCCAAGGAGGGTGCTCCCTCCCGTGACCAGATTTACTGATATGCTGCGTCTGGATGGCTGCGCTACATACCTTGAGGGCACGAACTGGATTTTAGTTGTCTTTCGTCTGAAGAGTCAGGCGGGGCCTGGCGCAGAGTGGAGGTGGGACAAAAGGATGAATGAACGCCTGAATGCTTGAATGAGAAGGTGCTAAGGAGTTTGGAGGGAATGGGATCTTGAATTTCTTTCACTATCCCACAAGGTGGCAGCAATCACCACGGTCCAATTTCCTTACTTGTGCCATTCAGATACTCATCTTCATTACAGGTCTTTAATGAATAGAGTACAGGTATTTTAAAAATTATTATACCAAAGACAGGATAATGCACTGAAGAAAAGAAAGAAAAAATTGAACTAAACTTCTTCTCGTACTAATATATGGATAGGTATAATATACAGATATACGTAGTATCTATTATAGCTACAGACTGTAATTTTACCTTAAAAAGCAATTTGAAGGGCGGAGCCTGTGGCTCAAAGGAGTAGGGCGCCGACCCCATATGCTGGAGGTGGCGGGTTCAGGCCCAGCCCCGGCCCAAAACTGCAAAAATAAATAGATCTTTAAAAAAAGGCATGTTATTAAATTTATGAAATAAAATGTGCTTTTTGTGCAAATTTTAAATAAACAAATTAATTCTACCTGCCAAGTGTGGTGTTTATATTCTGCTTACCCCAAATTGCTTGCTGAGCTCTTTTTATATACCTGGCCCTGTTTCTTGACCTCAAAGTTAAAAAGTTTCACAGGTTCTAGTTCGCACGTGGTTCACGTTTTTTCTCTTTTCCCTAACTGCTTCGATCTGTGCAGAGACTAATTGTGCTTCTTATACTGAGCTGTGAATGCCTGAATTCATTGCTGTTTTAGGTTCATATTAACTTCTGGAAAAGAGCAACATTAAAAAAAATTTCACTAAGTGTCCTTTATGAGCTGGGGGCTGATGATTTCCCGGTGGGGTTAATAGTACCCTAATTTTCTTGACTTACAATTCCTGTATGTCTTAGAAATTAAAAGCATTGTTTCTTCATTGAACACAAATTTTAGGGTTTTTTGTTGTTTGGGTTTTTTTTTGCAGTTTTTGGCCAGGGTTGGGTTTGAACCCAGCACCCCCAGTATATGGGGCAGCTACCTACTCCTTGAGCAATGCACTGAATACAAATTTTTGACTTGTTGCAATCTTGCTTCAATTTTTATTACTTTTGCACTGCTGTAAGGAGTGCCAAAACTTGCCTTTAAATTCACCAACATTTCTAGATTGAGCACAAATATTACTCACATCTTTAAAAAAAGCCACATCCACAGATTAAGAGCGAGCATGCTAAGTAAAAGGAGGCTTTTTATAATCAAGAGGCAGCCACAGAAGAAGCTATGGGGGTGACTGGACCATTAGCAAATTCTTGAATTTTGATTTCTGTCTTAGTAACAAATGAAAATAAGAAGAGGCAAAGAAGAAGAAAAGAACAGAGAGAAGAATGAGGTGCATACACAGTGGCTTTGGTGAACGCTGCCCTTCAGCAATGGAGTGAGTTGCTAAGAGCTGGCTTCTCACAAATCTCCCAGGCTTTTCTCAACTGCTGAAGGAGAATTCACACCCATTCCACACCTACCATAGCCCAGGAACCATATTTTACCTCATTTCTTTTCTATCACGTAAGCTTTACGACAACTGTATGTCAAAGTACAAATTTCAAAAATCTAAAAACATAATTCTCTTGTGAAAATAGGATGAACATGTCAAAAATGTCCTCAACTCATTAATGAATGAAGGAATTATAAGCTGGCAGAGTTGGTGGTACCCAAGGGCATTTGAGAAAAAGGGACTTATGTAGCTGGTCTGGAAAGGAATTTTTTTTTTTTATTGTTGGGGATTCATTGAGGGTACAAGAACCCAGGTTACACTGATTGCATGTGTTGGGTAAAGTCCTTCTTACAATCGTGTTTTGCCCCCCAAAGGTGTGGCACACACCAAGACCTCACCCCCCTCACTCCTTCCCTCTCTCTGCTCTTCCTTTCCCCACCCCTCCCTCATTCTTGGAAAGGAATTTTTTTTTAAAAAGAAAAGAATGTTAATGTCTTATAAATAAAATCATATTTTCTACTGAACAGAAATCCGCAAGTGAACATGTAACTTCTCACTGGTGATTTAGTAGCAAATAACAAAGCCCCCAAAAGATCCATTCTCCCTAAATCAGACAATCCCTGAGCAGGGGATTATTTAATTATTGTTAAATAATGACCCAGTAGCACATGGAAAGGATACAAAGTCATCTTTTTTATTTCTTGTAATTTTTTGTTTTACCTTTTTCCTTATAGACTGAGTTCTGTGGGGGCAGTGGGTAGTGGTGTCTGTCTTTTTATCATTCCAAAAAACACATGAACATGTAATGTGCAGTGACAAGCACTAATTACACAGTGAAAAAATGTTTGGTTAGCTGCATTGAATTGAGTTTTGAAAAGGTTAATAACTTGCATAAAATCAAACAGTAGGTAAGTGGCAGATTCCTTGAGATTTCTCATAACCTCTCCATAGGTAGGGATGTTAATTTCCTGGGGCTGTTAGAATAAACTATCACAAACTAGGTACCTTAAAACAACAGAAATTCATCCCTTCACAGTTCAGACTTCTAGCTAGAAGGCTGAAATCAAGGTGATGTGGGGTTTCTCTGTAGGCTCAGGAGAGGACCCTTTCCTCGTCTCTCCTAGCTTCTGGGGGTTGCACGCGATCCTTGGGGTTTTCCAGCCCACAGCCGTATCATTCCACTTTCTCCTCAGTCTTCCCATGGCGGTCTACCCTTCGTGTGTGTGTCCCTGCAAAGACCGTGTTTCCAAATAAAGTCACAGTTACTGTACTGGGCATTAAGAATCGAACATATCTTGATAGATACCCTGAACATGTCGCAATGCAAAATGCAAAAGGAGGCGTTGGAGTCAGGAGGTCTTGGAATTCTTTAGACCCCTGAGTCAGATGACGTCTACAGACTTTCTGATTCCCAGGTGCTGAGGAAAACGCCTGTTTTCAGCCTAGTGGAATTCTAGGGGCCTCAGGCACTTCCCATGGTTGTTTTGTATCATCGCCTTATTTTCATCTTCTAGTTCATTCTAATAATAAATCCCTGTCACGTTCTCTGAAACAAAGTCCCTGGCTTTTGCCCAGGTTCTAGAAAGTGGGTCTTTCTCTTTTCTCTGCTATGTCTGAGGTTTTGCTGCTTGCCCAAGAAGCCAGCTTTGCTGGGACCTGGTCCATATCCTGCTCTTGCCAGGCCTCCCTGGTGCCTCAGTGCCAAGCAACGTGAGTTACTAGAGGCTGGGGGCAGACGTCCGGCTCTGGGAAAGGGAAAACTGGCCTTGGCGGCCTGCTCCTTTTTGGGGGTGGCCTGGAATTAACAAGGTGTGGTTAACAAATTTGTAATCCAGGTGAGTGGTATGATCCCATTAAGGTGCCAGAGAGGCCTTTTGGGAATTAGAGGCAGCCACAGTTCTCAGCACCTGGTGGCTGTCACGAGCAGTAGTCTTCAAGTTTTTAATTTTAAAACATTCCAAGGGCGGTGCCTATGGCTCAAAGAGTAGGGCGCCAGCCCCATATGCCGTACGGCCAAACCCAGCCCTGGCCAAAAAATGCAAAACAACAACAACAACAACAAAAACAATGTTCCAAATTAAGGGCAGCGCCTGTGGCTCAAAGGAGTAGGGTGCTGGCCCCATATGCTGGAGGTGGTGGGTTCAAACCCAGCTCTGGCCAAAAACTGCAAAAAAAAAAAAAAAAAAGAAAAAGAAAAAATTCCAAATTAATATTGAAAAACACATTTTAAATTTAGCATCTAAAGGTTTTCATCTAAAGCTTAATTACCAAAGACATAACTTCTGACATTTCATAATCTATTAACATTTTAGGTTTCCTTTTTTTGTTCTTTTGTTAAGCTGGCCCAGGCCAGATTTGAACCCACCACTGTTGCAGCCCGTATAGCCTATGGTTAGGAGGAGTGAGTTATAAGAAATACATGTATAGCTCAATAATGGAACACCTGGGTGGAAAGGGTGTGGAGGATTTAGCTCTCCTAACAAGCACGAGAGCTCGAGAGATGAGAGCAGTGGTGAATTGGCAGTCTGTACACCTGTGGTGTTGAGAGGCATGAGGTCAGCCTTATATGAGGCTGGAGGAGAAGGCAGTCAGGACATGCACATTCTATCACGGACCCGCTTACTCTGACTCTGTCTCCACTCCTGCCTGCAGAACGCCAGCACGGCGTCTCTCTGCTGAAGATCACCAAGCTCTGCTAAAGACTAAGATCTATCTTTCTAAGAAGACTGCTTTATTCGCTCTAAGACTCTCTCTCTCTCCAGCTGAAGTAGATAGCCCTCAGGCACCTAAGAGAAACTGAACCTGAGCAAGGTCACTTAGCATTCCATGGCTGGAACCTAGTCAAGCTGGGCCCGAGACCTGGCCAGTCCAGGACCCTGACAAGAAGTGTCAGGAGTGACATGTGACACCCCACCACTGGTGCACAAGGCTAGTGCTCTAACCACAAAGCTATGGGCACCCAGCTATAACATTTTAAAATAACACTGTTCCATCAGTCTTCTGAGAGTGTGCAGGGGAATCTAAAAACTATTGTGACCGGACACCCCCCACCCTATCTTTACATATTCATGAACAAGTTCCTTAAACAATTCATTTTTCTCCTTGAGCTCATATTTCCGTTTTAATTCCTCCACAGAACATAGCCCTCTTGTAATACATTTTAAAACATGGATGTCTGTTACTGTTTACTCTGTCCTAGTTTTTGACCAAAAGAAAGTTTAGAAACTCAAATTTTAAAATTGTCTTCTTGACAGTAACCTAAGATTCCGAAAGTTAACAGATATTTCTTTTGGTTTGAGTTACAATAGCCATTAATAGTACACAACCGAGAATACATTTTGGTAAATAATTAGTAAATATAAATTGTAAAATTTTATTGGAAATCCAATCTTTAATGATCCACCCAGACACCAATTAGTTTGTATTTCTACAAATGATTACTTGCTGCTGGAATGAGACAGAGTTTTGTGTTAATTCTATTATTCTTTTTCATATTTATAGATAAAAGTGCTAAAAATAATTCATGTAAGGAGCAAAAATGGAAGGAATAATGTAATAATGATATCACTTCATCCTTTGAATTATATGCCAAAAAATATTGACGAATAATTATTTAAACTTATTAACTGGCAATTTAACTAGGTCCTTCTTCAAATTAATGAAAGAAATGAATTAGAAACTACGTAACTTGTGAAATGATTTGTTGTCTAGTCATTGATTTTCTGAAATTTCTGGGAAATATAATGAAAAAGTTTTACCAAGACTTCACAAATGATTATTAATTATACTTCTTATTCTTTCACTTGGGGATACCTTGATGAACTCAATATACCCAGAGAGGACTGGAAAATTGGAATATGGTTTTTTTCCTATACCTTTGCCAATATGATAGGTCTTTTAAAATGTTTTTATCTTATCATATCATTTAAAAGTTTTTTTCATTTGAATGTTGACACAGAAAATTGTCTTCAGTCAGGCAGTAGAAAGTCTAACTGGAAAAGGGGTCATCTTTGATAGTCTTGTCAGCCCACGTAAGGCTCACTGTCTACCAGAGAAAGTCTCATTTCACTTTTCAATTTAAATATATACATTATGAATTTCAAAGAACAGTATGAAAGCTACTGAAAAACGGGCCATGGAAGACATTTTATAAGATAGATTACTAAAAGTAGGGAAGATTTAAATGATATAGATCTACCATAATTGATTTGTCAATGTTACAAGAAGTTATAGAAAGGTGATAAATTAAGATGCTATTACTTAATTTGTAATTATGCAGTGTAATTTGTAGGTTAAAATATTACTTATTCATGAGAAAGAAACTACAGGCAGTCCCTGGATTATGAACAAGATATCTTCTGTAGGTTTCTTCTGAAGTTGAATTTGTACGTAAGTTGGAATAAGTACATGTGCCCATCACCTGTAATTACCCTCATTTGTAAGTGCAGGTTGCACATTAGTTGGATGTTTGTGTGTAAGAAAAGTATGCTTACATGTTGGTGTTCAGCTTGAGGGATCAATTAAATATGAATCATATATAAAATTAGAATTAACTCCATTAACTTTGTTAGGCTTCATGATCAAGCTTTTCTTTTTACCCTGTCGGACCCCTCAAGGAAATAGAGGCCACTGTAAGGCCAACCTGGCGTCTTGAGGAGAAATTTTCTCTCTCTCCACATTATGCATGATTGAGCTTTTAAAAAAACTATATATTTATTATAGAAAACAAATGTAAGTAGTACTATTAAAAATAATCCTCCAGCTAGCATATATTAAAAAAAAAAAGAAATAGAAAACACTCATTTTATTAAAAAAAAGACACCGGTACTTAAATGTCAATCACAGCTCAATTCACAAGTGCAAAGATGTGGGATCAACCTAATTGCCCATCATTTCATATTTCATGAATGAATAAAGAAAGTATACACACACACACACACACACACACACGGAGGTCACTATGGAAATTTCGAGACAGACTCTGTTATGGTCAGTGATTTCACTTCCAAGAAAGTGAACACAGTCAACAGCATCCATTCTGATTCTCTTGTGCAATTTCAACCCACTCTGCTTGTCCGTGTTGCTGGGAGGGCTTTGTTTGTTTCTGTCCATGTGGATTTTATGTTTCTTGATTTTCGTGTTTCTCAAAACTTTTATAATGACCCATGTGCATGTGCACAATTGCGTTTATGTGCATGTATTTATGGAGTATTTCTGAGTCATAATAAGGAATGAATGTTTGTAGCAACTTGGATAGAAGTGGAATCTGTTATCCTAAGTGTAGTATCTTTGGAATGAAAAACTAAATGCCGTATGTTCTCGCGAGTAAGTGGGAGCTAAATGATGCATATACATGGACACAAAGCAATCGAAAGGACATGAAAAACCAAGAAGGGGTGGGGGCGAGGGTGATGAAGGATAAAACTTACCTGTAGGGTACGATGAACACTATTCTCATGACAGGCACTCCAAAGGTCTTGACTTAACCATTATACAAGGTATCATGCAACAAAAACACTTGTACCCCCTTAATATTTTGGGAAAAATAATAGAAGCTACCACATGTTTAAAAAGATTTAAGATCAACGTTATTGTAATTGTGGGAAATATTTCATTATATGACCGGATAAAAATAGATTATAACCCCGTATTGAATGATATACATTAATTCTAAAAAACTTTGTGAAGTTCTTTAAATAATTTTAATTCCATAAATCTCGAAAAACTTGCTAGTTCAGGCAAACATCTCAGTTGCATTGATTCAGTCACTAATCGCAGTAGACAGGGTCTAAGGTGACCCTGCAGAACCACAGGTCCCTTGCCTCTGTGTAGTCGCTCCCTTTGGGTCTAATCAATAGAATAGAGTATAGCACAGGTGATGGCAAGTTAGTCTATGATCACATAACGTTATATTAAGACTCTCTCTCTCTTTTTTTGAGACAGACTCTCACTACATTGCCCTGAGTAGAGCGCTGTGGCATCACAGCTCACAGCAATCTCAAACTCTTGGGCTTAAATAATTCACTTGCCTCAGCCTTCCCAGTAGTTGGGACTACAGGTGCCTGCCACAATGCCTGGCTAGTTTTTTCGTTGCAGTTGTCATTGTTGTTTAGCTGGCCTGGGCTGGGTTGGAACATGCCAGCCTTGGTGTATGTGGCCGGTACTGTAACCGCTGTGCTACGGGCGCCAAGTCAAGACTCTCTCTTACTAGGAGACTCACCTGTCCTTGCTGGTTTAAGATGTAATTGGCCATGTTGAGGAAGCTTATGTGGCAAGGAACTGCTGACAGCCTCTAAGGGCTACTAGTGGCCTTTAGGGGCAGACCATGGCCTCAAGCTGCCAAGGGCTTCCACCAGCAGATAGCCAGCAAGCAGCCAGGGCCCTCAACCCTACAACCCTATAATCCTGCCAATAACCTAAGTGAAATTAGGAGTGGACCCTTCTTCAATCGAATTCCAAGTGAGAATGCAACGCTCCAAAGCTTTCATTGTGAGACACCAAGCAGAAGACTGGCTAACCTGTGGACAGGCTCCTGACCCACAGAAACCGCGAAATAATAAATGTGTGTTGTTTTAAGCTTCTAAATTTGTAGTAATTTGTTGCGTAGCAATCAATAAGTAACATACTAACCTGTTCAGTTTTGACATTTTGAAAGTGCTTTTATTTGTCAATAATTATAAATCTTAGAAATGAACATTAAGAATGGCTGAAAAAATTGCTTATGTTTAAATATGGGAAAAGAGGCTTTTTTTTTAAAGCACTTAATATACCTTGTTGATTCTTTCTTTGCTTTGTTCTCCTGGGACTCTTCCAGAACAAAGCCTTTTATTTATTTATTTTTTTTGGTTAGCACACAGAAGTTGGAAGACACAAATATTTTAAATTAGAATTTTCATTATTCTCACTACTTCACACCACATAGTAGAATCCCTTATAAGAGGGTCAAAATACTCTGTTTATAGCCCAGTTCTTTATTTTTAACCAAAATGAATATGTATCTGGAAAGACCAAGAAGCACTAAAGCTTTATTATATCTGAATTAATCATTCAACAGAGCAGTCTACTCCTTTGTTTAGTTACCTGGAGGATTTTGCTGTCAGAAATGCTCCATTGAACGACTTGGGATGCTTGAGATTTGCGCCTTTATTTTGAAAAGTAGAAGAATAGCTGATGTGAACACAGGTGCACTCTCCAGCGTGTGGGTTTGAGAAGGAGTTCCTCAAAGGTAAGGATCTGAAAATTGATTCCCTTTATGTTTTCTTTGCTGGCATGCCCCTTGGAAAATTTTAGAACTGATGGTTAATTAGTCATCTCTAACAATTCAAGAATGTTAAATTTAGCAATGAGACAGGGCTCTTTATTATCTTTGCTAGTCTTAAACATCCTCCTGAATGTTCTGGTCAAGCTATAAGACAAGAAAAAGAAATATGAAGAATATTATCAGAAAAGAAGTAGCAAATTTATCATTATTTGGAGATGAGGTAATTAGTGTAGATACATACCTAGGAATCCCAGGAATATCATCTTAAAAACATATCAGACCAATGATAGGTATTTTCTTTAAAATCAGGATTATATAGCATGGCCATATGGGCTGAGCAGAAGTTACAGGCAGGTCATCAGTGATAAACACAATTAATTGTCAAGGTTGGCATAACATTGATGCCAAACCTGATAAAGTTTCTGCACAGGAAGAGATAAATTAACAGAGTAAATAGATGACATACAGAATGGGAGAAAATATGGTCCAAAGCCTGGAAGCGGTAGTCAGTTGGTGCAAGGTCTGGTGAATACAGTGGATGACAGAGCGTTTCCAAGTCCAGCTTCTGTATTTGAGCAGCGTTGTTTGTGCGAGATGTGGTTGAGTGTTGTCTTGCAAGATGATTGGCCTGTCATGACTAACCAATCTTGGCTACTTACTTGCAGACATACTCATCATTTCACCTAATTGGTTGCAATAGACATCCATTGTGATCAATAGATCAGGTTTCATGAAGCAGTAGTGGATACTCCCAATGCTGGATCACCAAACAGACACCATTAGCTGTTTTTGGATGAATATTCAATTTTTTTTTGAGACAGAGTCTTATTGTCACCATGGGATTGAATTCCATGGCATCATAGCTCACAGCAACCTCAAACCCTCTGGCTTGAGCAATCCTCTTGCCTCAGAATTCAGAGTAGCTGGGACTACAGGTGTGCACAACTATGTCTGGCTAGTTTTTCTCTTTTTAGTAGAGATGGGGTCTCACTTTTGCTCAGGCTGTTCTCAAACTGCTGCACTCAAGTAATCCACCTGCCTTGACCTCCCAGAGTGCTAGGATTACAGGTGTGAGCCACCATGCTTGGCCTTGAATATTTAACTTTGGACTGTATTTCAGTTCTTCATTTTTATCCAGCCATTGTGTTAAATGCTTAAGATTATAAAAAAGAATCCATTTTTTCATCACTTGTAATAATATTGTGTAGAAATGGTTTGCCTTTATATTGTGACGCCAAAGAAAGGCAAGTTTCAAGATTTCTCTTCTGACCCTCCTTTAATTCATGTGGAATCCATCTATCCAGGTTCTTTACCTGGCTGATTATTTCAAATGGTCCAATATTATTGGAGTAGTAACGTCAAATCTTGCTGCTAATTCACACATAGGTTGAGATGGATTTGCTTCCACTACAGCTTTCAGCTGATCGTTATCCACCTTGATCTCAGGTTGCTCATGTGGCTCATTTTCAAGACTAAAATCATTAGAATGGAACATCTCAAACCCATCTACACACTGTGCGTTCATTAGTCACATCCTTCCCAAACACTTCTTCGATATTTCAAGCCACCTGTGCTGACCTGATTCCACAATGGAACTCCTATTTGAAAATAACATAAATGTTTGACTTAATTATGATTTCACAAAAATTGCACTAAAAAAGTTTGAAAGAGAATCCCAAGCAAAGCATGCATTTGAAAGAACAAGGATGTACCTTCATGATAAAAATAAAAAAACAGCGAAGTGAAATGTTAGAGATATCAACTGTGAAAGTTAGTACTTAAAGATATCAGACATTTCATACTTAACAACTTAATATTTGCAAGGTATGAATCTGACACAGCCTTATATCCAGAATCTGTAAGGAATTCAAACAAATTAGTGACTCCCAGATAGCCCCATTAGAAAGTGGGTTATATCATAACCACCATTTCATAAAAATGTCTGTTCATGTTAAAAAAAACCAAGGAATGTTTTTCAAAAATAAGAAACAAACGGACAGCACATGTATGAAAAAATGCTCAAGGTCTCTAATCATCAAGGAAATGCAAATTAAAGCCACAATGAGATACAACTTCATCCTTTGTCAGAATGGCCATTATCAAAAAGGAAAAAGAAAAGTAGATGCTGGCTTGGATGTGGTGAAAAGAGAAGGCTTGTACACTGTTGGTGGGAATGTAAATTGGTACAACTTCTATGGAGAACAGTAGGGAGATTTCTCAAAGAGCTATTTGTAGACCTGCTGTTTGATCCAGCAATTGCATGACTGGGATCTATCCAAAGGAAAATAAGTCATTATATAAAAAGACACCTGTACCCTGATATTTATCACAGCACTCTTCACAATCGCAGGGAAATGGAGCCAATCTAAGTAACCCATGAACAAAAACCAAACACCGCATGTTCTCACTTATAAGTGGGCGCCAAGCAATGGGCATGCGTGGTCATTCAGAGAGACTTAATGGCCGTTGGAGACTTGGGTAGGGCAGGCTGAGGGGGGTGCAGGATGAAACCTATTGAGTACATTGTGTGCTATTCAGGGGGAGGATATATTAAAAGCCTTGACTTCTCACTAGGCAATTCAGCCATGTACCAAAAATCCACTTGTTCCTCCTACATCTATTTAAATTTTTTAAAAGGCAACATAAAGACTTAAAAAAACTCTGGAAGAGAACAAGGCTTGCAGGGGACAGTGAAGAACAGGACTGTGAGGGACTTTGACTTTTTATGTCTCACGTGTGATAAGTGTCTGGAGAGACACAACATTAACTTCTTTATTTTTTTAAGCAAGAGAATTGTCATTCTCTGACAATTTTTGTGCTGTGGATTCTTTAGACAGTCTGATGAAACCTATGAACACTTTCTCAGAATATTTTTAAGCGCACTCAATTAAACTCGGTTGACCCTTGAATAGCGTGGGTTTGAATGGCACGGGCTCTTTTTCAAGCAAACACAGCCAGAAAATACAGAATTTGTGGAATGCAAAACCAGAGTAAATGAGGGTTGACTTTTCAAGTGAGGACTTGAGCGTGCAGGAATTTTGGTGTACCTTGGAATCCTGGAACCAATACCCTGCGCAAACCAAGGTCTGATTGAGTGTACACAGAATTTAAAAGAAAACCAATGGGCACCCAGGTTAGAAATTCCTCTGTGGAGTAGTGGACGCTTTCCTCCTCGTCTAAATGGGCACACCGGGCTACATGTGTATAAGATGAATTGCACATTGCTGAGCAAGGGCCCGGGGCCCAGGAAACTTTGTTAAGAGTAGAAAGAAGACCACCATTTCTGCAGCAATCCTGGGTGACAGCAACAGGAGAAAAATCAGCCAAAAAAGGGGTCAGCTACTCACTGGTGATGCCGTCTGGACATTTGGAGACAGCGAGCTTGATATTGGTCTAAGTAAGCTCAAGCCCCAGGCAGTTGGTGTGGGGCTTCTTGCTGGTGGGATGGATAGGGGCCCAGGGCTTTGCCTTGTCAGATGTGTCAGGAGCTGCTGGGTCCCTGGGAGTTGCAGACAGTAGAGGGTAAGTTTGGGGGAGAAATGAAGGGCTGCTTCATTTAGTTTCACATGTTGTCCTTCTGCTCACCCTTTGAACACACAGGAGCACTATTATTTCAAGAGAGCTAGTTTAGAACTGGGAGGAGTAAGTTCTCATGGTACTGCCTCTCCGACAAACGGACACAGGTCCGATTTGTGGCTGCTCAACTCTGGTCGAGTAGAGGGCCGGCCAGGAGCTTCCTGGGGGTCAGTGAATGCTCACACGTCACTGGATTACGTTCACATCACCGAACACGAGGCAAGACGGAGAAAAGCCCATTACAAAAAGTTCTCTGGGGGAGATGACTAAGTCATTGGAAAGCATTCGTTCGTTCCTTTAGTCGTTAAATATTTACTGCGAGCTTTCCGTAAGCCCATCATCGTTGCAGATGTTGGGACAGGCCACGAATGAAAAGTCAGACCCCTGCTCTCATGAAGCCTACGTTCTCACAGTGGGTGTAAGCAATAAGGAAAAAGCAGTATGGACAGTTTCAGGTGGTGACAAGGGCCATGAGGAGTACAGCGGATGGAGGGGACAGGTGGTGGGAGGGGGCATTTTATACAGGGGAGAGCAGACTTTTCTGTTCAGGTGACTTGCACGGAGATCTGAAGGGGAAGCAGTGAGGGGCATGTGCCACAGAGGGGAAACACCAGCACAGCGTGAAGCAGGAGCTTGCTGGGATGTTAGGAGGAACGGGCGGCCAGCTGGAGTAGAAGAGAAGGGAGGTGAGCTCGAACACTTGGATAAGCAGTGTGTAGGGTATGAGACCTTCAAGGAGGCTTGGTGAAGGAGCAGCAAATCATTGCTAAAATTTGCTCTAAGATACAGAGGCCTGTGTGGTTTGTTTTCTGACAGGGGTGCGGGGAGGCAGGTGCACCCAACTGCCACCAGGCCCTGTCTGGACCCTTCCTGTATGTACCCTCAGCCTCTCTAATAAGCCAAAGTCAAGAGAGATTTGAAGTACAGTTGACCCGTGAACTGTGAGGGTCCACTTATGCATGGCTTTACCGAAAACACAGAACGTGCAGGATGCAACACCTGTGTACGCCAAGGGCTGTAGTCTGAAGTTATTAGCCAGCCTATGTGCCCACTGCTCCTAAACTTGTTTTGTCTGTTGCCAAGGTAAAATGAGAAGGGTTGGTCAGCACCCCTGGCTCAGCGGGTAGGGCACCGCCCCATATACCGAGGGTGGTGGTTTCCAATCAGCCCTGGCCAAACTGCAACAACAAAAAAATAGCCGGGCGTTGTGTCAGGGGCCTGTAATCCCAGCTACTTGGGAGGCTAAGGCAAGAGAATTGCTTAAGCCCAGGAGTTGGAGGTTGCTGTGAGCTGTGTGACACTCTACGGAGGGCAATAAAGTAAGACTCTATCTTTAAAAAAAAAAGAGAGAGAGAGAGAGAGAGAGAGAGAGAGAGAAGGGCCTGAAAACCTCGGAAACAGGAATTCCTTGTTTGGAGGGCCCTTCCCTCTTCAAAGCCCGCAGTGGCAAGCGTTCTCATGGTGCCATCTCTCTGGCTCTGAAGGCGCCTGTCTTCCTGTTCTCCGTTTAAGGTGATCATGTTGGCCCCACTTGGATTATCCAGGATAATCTCCTTTTTTTTTTTTTTTTTTTTTTTTTTGAGACAGACCCTCAAGCTGTCACCCTGGACAGAGTGCTATGGCATCACAGCTCACAGCAACCTCCAATTCCTGGGCTCAAGCGAGTCTCATGCCTCCACCTCCCAAATAGCTGGGACTACAGGCACCTGCCACGACGCCCGGCCATTTTTTGGTTGCAGCCGTCATTGTTGTTTGGCGGGCCTGGGGGCTGGATTCGAACCCTCCAGCTCAGGTGTATGTGGCTGGTGCCTTAGCCCATTGAGCCACAGGTGCCGAGCCGATTATAAGTTAAATTTTAAGACATGTTGTTTACAAGTGAAAATTTATAAGTCACGTACTTGTAAGCCAAGGAATAAGTAAACATAGCACTTAAATCTACATAAGTGGGAAAATTGCTCTGAAAGAGTATGTGTAATAATTAAACAGAGCCTAAGACCTAGACCTAATGCCAATATTGGAGCCAGAAAACGAGACAGGAGTTGCCTGTTAGTGTCTATTAAGAGTTAAGTTACAGGCTCAGCACCTGTAGCTTAAGTCACTAAGGTGCCAGTCACATACACCAGAGCTGGTGGTTCAAATCCAGCCCAGACCTGCCAAACAACAATGACAACTACAACCAAAAAACATCTGGGTGTTGTGGCAGGCACCTGTGGTCCCAGCTTCTTGGGAAGCTGAGGCAAGAGAATCGCTTAAGTCCACTCTACCCAGGGTGAGAGCTTGAGGCTCTGTCTCAAAAAATAAATAAATAAATAAAAGTTAAGTTACAGGCTGGGAACCTGTACACAGTGGTTACAGCGCCAGTCACATACACCAAGGCTGGTGGGTTCGAACCCGGCCCAGGGCCAGCTAAACAACAATAACAACTGCAATAAAAAAAAAAAATAGCCAGGAGTTGAGGCAGACGCCTATCATCCCAGCCACTTGGGAGGCTGAGGCAAGAGAATTGCTTAAGCCCAAGAGTTGGAGGTTACTGTAAATAGTGATGCCACACAATTCTATTGAGGGCAATACAGTGAGATTCTGTCTCAAAAAAAAAATAGACAAGTCATTAAAAACAAACAAAAAGAAAATATGAGTAAGTTACAGTGCTGGGGAGAAGACTGATATATAAGATAAGAATGCCTACCATCATAATGGGAAATATAATTATGAAATAAATTACAAGGGAAATGCTCCTGGAGAAGCAGCAGAACACTGAACCAAGGAACAGAAGGCTGTACTCTTATTAGATTTATGACAATGAACAGGACACACAACTTTGCCTTGAGCCTCAGTCAGTCAACTCCTCCACAAAAGAAGTCATAATACTTATATCAGTGGGCTGTAATACATTGGCAAATCCATTGTAAGTGGAAAAATATTATACAAACTTAAGATACTTGCTTTGGCTCTCTGCCTAGAATTTGCATTCCTCCAAGGCAGAGGACCATTCTGCCCACTTCTCTTACACCAATCTTTTGCCTGAATCCTGACCTCCCTTAAAGTATCCTCCCACTTTCTGCAATCTTTTTCTGTTGCCTGATAGCCAAAGCTAAGGCCCCACTATCTAAATATACACCAGCTGTTAGGCTCTAGCTAAATCCCCCGTATCACTCCTGACTATCTTCCTGGCCCATTCACCACCCAAAAACCTAGGTAGGATACACTCCGAGGTATTGTTTCTGAGACAATCCCGGAGTTAAACTACTAAGATTCAGAATATCTCACATCTAATTTGTTTAGACACAAAAATTTCTTAGTGTTCTTGAGAACTAAGTACCTTATTTCTTTCTTTCTTTCTTTTTTTTTTTCTGAGACAGAGTCTCAAGCTGTCACCCTAGGTAGAGTGCCTTGGTGTCACAGCTCACAGCAACCTCCAACTCTTGGGCTTAAGTGATTCTCTTGCCTCAGCTTCCCAAGTAGCTGGGACTATAGGCACCTGCCACAATGCCCAGCTATATTTGTTTGTGTGTTGCAGTTGTCATTTAGCTGGCCGGGCCAGGTAGGGCACTGGTGTATGTGGCCAGTGCCCTACCCACTGATTGATGGGCGCTGCCCAAAGTACCTTATTTCTTAAAAGGTAACATTCACAGCAAAATATATAGACCTTTTTTTTTTTTTGAGACAGAGCCTCAAGCTGTCACCCTGGATAGAGTGCTGTGGCTTCACAACTCACAGCAACCTCCAATTCTTGGGCTTAAGCTAGTCTCTTGCCTCTGCCTCCCAAGTAGCTGGGACTACAGGTGCCCACCACAACGCTCGGCCATTTTTTTTTTTTTTTTTGGGTTGCAGCCTTCATTGTTGATTGGCAGGCCGGGGTAGATTAGAACCTGCCAGCTCAGGTGTACATGGCTGGCACCTTAGCCCGTTGAGCCACAGGCGCTGAGTCTTTTTTTTTTCTTTTGAAACGTAGTCTCACGTTGTCGCCCTGGGTAGAGTGCCATGGCATCATAGCTCACAACAACTCAAACTTTTAGGCTTAAGCAATTCTCTTGCCTCAGCCTCCCCAGTAGCTGGGACTACAGGTGCCCACCACCATGCCCCACCTTGCTCTGGCTTAGGCTGGTCTGGAACTCCTGAGCTTAGGCAATCCACCCTGCCTCAGCTTCCCGGAGTGCTGGGATTACAGGCATGAGCCACCATGCCCGGCCTATATACTTATTAAATCATTGATTTCCTTCTACTTAAGTTCTTGATTTACATAAATAAGAAAGCTTTTGTTCTCTAAAGAGTCTCAAAAACTATTTAGGGCTCTGCTGACAATATCTGGATTATGTCTGAAAGTTTCCTGTAATGTGGCAAGCTATGCACATTGATGTGTCTTTGATCAAGTTATTTTCTTTCTTTCTTTTTTTTTTTTTTTAAAGGCCAGGGCTGGGTTTGAACCCACCATCCCCGGCACATGGGGCCAGTACCCTACTCCTTTGAGCCACAGGCACCACCATTGATCAAGTTATTTTCAGTGAAAATAAATATGGCTTTTAAATTACCAAAAGGTCTCTATAATAATTAAATTGCTATTTTTTTGTTTGTTCCTTTTTGAGACAGAGTCTATGTTGCCCTCCATAGAGTGCTGTTCCATCAGAGCTCACAGCAACCTCAAACTCTTGGGCTTCAGCAATTCTCTTGCCTCAGCCTTCCAAGTAGCTGAGACCACAGGCGCCCATCACAACCCCTGGCTATTTTTTGGTTGTAGTTGTCATTGTTGTTTGGCAGGCCCGGGCTGGATTTGAACCCGCCAGCTCTAGTGCATGTGGCTGGTGCCCTAGGCCCTGAGCTGAAGGCACTAAGCCTTAAATTACTATTTGCTTTATCAGTTTCTTGGGGAAAAATGCAGCCAACTACCTGTTGAACTGGGTTCAAAAACAATCCATTATTGGATTCACTGCAACTTTAACTATTATTTATTATGGAGGAAAATATTTTAATTATTTTTTTTTAGAGACAGAGTCTAACTTTATTGCCCTAGGTAGAGTGCTGTAGCGTCACAGCTCACAGCAACCTCCAACTCCTGGTCTTAGGCAATTCTCTTGCCTCAGCCTCCCAAGTAGCTGGTACTACAGGCACCTGCCACAACACCTGGCTATTTTTTGTTGCAGCTTGGCTGGAGCTGGGTTTGAACCCTCCACCCTCGGTATATGGGGCCAGCGCCTTACCCAGTGAGCCACAAGCGCAGCCCAAGAGTTTACATTGTTTTCAAGGAGTACATAAAAAAATGGGCTGGCTGTGGTGGCTCACCCCTGTAATCTCAGCACTCTGGGATACCAAGGTGGGAGGATCTCCTGAGCTCAGGAGTTGGAGACCAGCCTGAGCAAAAGCAAGATCCTATCTCTACAAAGAGTAGAAAACTTACCTGAGAGCATTGGCTTATCTTTGTAATCTCAGCTACTTGGGAGGCTGAGGCAGGAGGATCATGTGAACCTAGGAGTTTGAGGCTACTGTGAGTTATAATGAAGCCATTGCACTGTAGCTGGGGTCACATAGTTCAGTGCTGGTCCCTTTGTAGGTCCCATGTAATGAAATTCTACCAAAGGCATCTGTGAACAATTCTATAATTGGTAATACCACATTTTGAGCATACCCAACTTTCACTATTTTCGTTTTTTTCATACATTAGTTGGTTTCAGGCCAAAGTTAACCTTCTCTGATGACTATGGAGTAAATCCCTTTCCCACATTATATTAGGAATGTTCTGTTATACATTTAGTGCTTTACAATCCAGTTTTTCTTTAGAGTTCAATTGAAAACTCAGAACACCAGAAAACAAAAACAAAACAAAAACTTTGTTAGAGGTATATCCCTTAATCTGTCACATCAATCCTATGAGGGTATTCTTTTTAAAAAAAAAAAAAACCCTTCCCCAGGCCAGGCATGGTGGCTCAGGCCCATAATACCAGTACCTAGGAGGCCAAGACGGGTGGATTGGCTGAACTCACAGGTTCCATACCAGCCTGAGGCAGAACAAGGCCTCGTCTCTAAAAATAGCTGGGCATTGCGGAGGGTGCTTGTAGTCCTAGCTACTTGGGAGGTTGAGGCAAGAGTATCACTTAAGCCCAGAGTTTGAGGTTGCTGTGAGCTACAACGCCATGGTACTCTATGAAGGGTGAAAAAGGAAGACTCTGTCTCAAAAAGAAATAAATAAATCCCTTCTCCTTCACATGATGTAAGCCATCTGAAAGCAGCCATTTAAAGGCATAGGAGGAGTAAGTCAATAGCTTTCAAACCTGAGTATACATCAGAATGACCTGGAGGACTTGCTAAATAAAGCACAGATGGCTAACACCCCATTTGTGATTCCATAGATTTAGCATGGGAGCCTGAGAATTTGCTTTATTTCTTTTTATTTTATTTTATTTTTTTTTTTGTTTGTTTAAGAGATGAGATTTCATGATCATAGCTCACTGAGGCCTGGAACTTTTGTGTTTTTGAGACAAAGTCTCATGTCGGCCTCTGTAGAGTACTGTAGTGTCACAGATCACAGCAACCTCAAACTCTTGGTTTAAGCAATTCTCTTGCCTCAGCCTCCCAAGTACCTGGGACTACAGGCGCCCACCACAATGCCGGGCTACTTTTGTTGTTGTTGTTATTGTTGCTTAGCAGGCCTGGGCTGCGTTTGAACCCAATGAGCCTACTACATGTGGCCAGCACCCTAACCCCTGAGCTATGGGTGCCGAGCTGGCCTGGAACTTTTGGGTTTAAGTAATCCTCCCACCGCAGCCTCCCAAGTAGGTGGAATTACAGTGTGTGCTACCACACCCAACTAATTTTTTTTTTTAATTTTTTTGTAGACTTGGGAGGTGCGGTCTCAAGTTTCCCTAAGTTGCCAAACTAGTCTGTAACTCCTGGCCTCCAGCAATCCTGCCTTGGCCTTCCAAAGTACTGGGATTAAGGTATGAGCCACAATGCCCAGCAGAGCTTATATATCTAACAAGTTTCCAGGTGATGCTGATGCTGCCAGTCTGGGGCCCACACTTTGAAACCCACTAGAAGGTTTAGCACCTGTGGCTCAAGTGGCTAAGGTGCCAGCCACATCCACCTGAGCTGGTGGGTTTTCGAATCCAGCCTGGGCCTGCCAAACAACATGACAGCTGCAACAAAAAAATAGCCAGGTGTTGTGGTGGGCGCCTGTAGTCCCAGCTATTTGGGAGGTGGAAGCAGGAGAATCACTTGAGCCCAGGAGATGGAGGTTGCTGTGAGCTGTGATGCCACAGCACTCTACCCAGATGCTGTCTCAAAAAAGAAAAAAAAAAATGACATCCACTAGAAAAGAATTGCTAAAAGGAAATTTTGCTTTGTGTAGGTTTAGTAACTGCAATATTCTTGGTTGAAAGGGTTTCACAAAGAAACTAATAAATGATTAGTAGAGAAGAATTATCAGAAAGTGATATGCACTATGGAATACACTATTAAATGAGGAGCTTGCCTTATTATCCTTAGGTATTTTTTCAATTTAGCTTCTTCAGGCATTATGCTGTTTCACTTGTTATAACTAAAAATCTGAGAGAAAAAAACAAAACTCCTATTTTTCGTCCTCAATAATAATTACCTCCATTGACTCCTTGCCCTTCAGTGCTTCAGGCCACTGAATTATTTATTCCTTTATCTGTAGAAAGGGACACAATAATATTATCATATATCCCCTACTATAATATATTGATTGATCATTGATCATAGAAATAAGCCTGCAACTGTCACCAAAAAAAAAGTTGTTATGCACCAGGTACCTTGCTTACAGTGGCAGAGAGCTGTTTGATTTCATAAAGTTGGCACAAAGCACCAGGGCAGCATTCCCCCAAATATAGTGGATGATAGAACCACCTGAAGCACAGCTTTCACAGCTTCTGAGCTCCACCCTAAACCAACCAAAAACAGTGGTCCAGCGAGAGGCCTAGGCATCTTTAAATAATCGCCCCACATGATTTTTTCTGATCAAGAACTTTGGGCAGGGGCGGCTCCATAGTCCAGTGGGTAGGGCGCCAGCCACATACATCCAGGCTGGCGGGTTCCAACCCAGCCCAGACCAGTTAAAACGACAATGACAACTTCAACAAAAAGATAGCCCGGTGTAGTGGAGGGCGCTTGTAGTCCCAGCTACTTGGGGGAGGCTGAGGCAAGAGAATCCCTTAAACCTAGGAGTTTGAGGCTGCCGTGAGCTGTAACGCTAAGGCACTCTACCGAAGGCGACAGCTTGAGACTGGTGGGGGGAGGACTTTGGGCAGCTGGGCTTGAGGCTTAGGCCTGTTAGCTTAGCACTGCGGGAGGCTAAAGCTACAACTGCAACAAAAAGATAGACCAGTGTTGTGGAGGGCGCTTGTAGTCCCAACTACTTGGGAGGCTGAGGCAAGAGAATCACTTAAGCCCACGAGTTTGAGGTTGCTGTAAGTTGTGACGCTAAGGCACTCTACCAAGGGCGACAGCTTGAGACTCTGTCTCAAGGAAAAAAAAACTTTGGGCAGCTGCGCCTGAGGCTTAGGCCTGTTAGCTTAGCACTGTGGGAGGTTAAAGCTGGTGGATTCCCTGAGTTTAGGAGTTCCAGACCAGCCTGAGGCACAGTGAGACCTGTAGTCCCAGCTACTGTGGAGGCAAGAGAATAGCTTGCGCCCAAGAGTTTGAGGTTGCCGTGAGCTATGACACTACAGTACTCTAACAAGGGCGACAAAGTGAGACCGCCTCAAAAAAAAACTTTGGGCAACGCTAAAAGGGACCTCTCACTCCATTCTAATTATGGCTAAAATAAGCCCTACGTATCTTTTCTACTTATTCATTAATCATTCACTAGAAAATTTTTTTGTTTTGTTTTGTTTGTAGAAACAGTCTCACTTTACCACCCTCCGCAGAGTGCCGTGGCGTCACACCTCACAGCAAACTCACACTCTTGGCCTTAAGCGATTCTCTTGCCTCAGCCTCCCACCCGCCACCCTCGGTATATGGGGCCGGCGCCCTACTCACTGAGCCAGAGGCGCCGCCCTACTATAAAATTTCATAAGTCTTTGACTTAATAATCTTGTTATTTTCAATTGAACTGAAAGTCACGTGGAAAAGTCAGTTGAAAATGGGGTTGTCTGTGCTTTGGCGAGGTTCTCAGTGTTTGGAGGTTAACTCTCCCACTGGCTTAGCCCTGGGCCTCCTTTCAGAACGGCCTAAAACCTCCCTTGAACTTCCTTCGGCGTGTCTCTTGGGCTTCATCTCCTTTCTGATTCTCCGCCTCAGGTCTAGCTTGTTTGTTTCTTCACCGCTCTTCTCGAGTAGAACATTTGGTGCTTTCCCAGTTCACGACGCTTTGCTGGAATAGTCAATTTCCAGGGATTTTACAGGCTGGCCAAAACAGTTTGTACAGAACAGCGACGCCGGGCCGAGGACTGGCAGCCGGTCCGCCTAAGGTTTCCTGAGTCTGCACAACCACCCGTGACCTTGAGCTAGCGAGCGCCGCCAGCCCTGCTCCTTCCCTTCCCCGCGTCGTCCGAGCAATGCCCGGGCTGGACTTTAGAAGTGAAAAGGGGAGGGTGGGGACTGAAGAGGTTGCAAAACAGAACGAAGATCCAGAAGCTATCAACCTTTCTGGAGCCGAATCCTTCTTTAAAAAAAAAAAAAAAAATTATTTGGGGGATGGGGAGGGAAATGTCTCCCCACGATTGGAGACAAAAGCGTGAGAACTCAAGGCAGCAAAAAGCGGGCTAGAGGGAGAAAATCTGCGGGAGGTAGGCTGAGGGCGAACAATTGGGGTAAAAATAGAAACATAGCCTCCTCAGGACTGGCTCTTTCCAGCTCCACCCAGGAGCAGGCCGCCGACCAGTGACTCGGCTCAGCTCCACTGCCGGGCCGCGCCTCCCGGGCCCAGTGACGGGGCGCCGGGGCGGAGCCTCGAGCTTCTACGTCATTGCGCTCCCCGCCGCCGCCGTCGGGGTTTTCGCTGACGCACAAGCCCCGCCCCTCCCCCTTTTCCCTCACCGCCCAAGCGCCGGGCGGAGCGCGTCAGTCGGCCGGGTCTCGGAGCTGGCTGCATCTCGGCTACCGGCTCGTCCGCTCCCGGGAGCCACTCACTCACCTTCCCTGGCAGGGGTAGGAGCGACGGACGGCGCCATCAGTGGGCCTTCACGGCGCTGAGGCCTAACTGCGCGCCCCCCCCTTCAGTCTCCTAGTCGGCCCTTCCTGCTCTGAAGGCGTGAGGCGACGGCGGGCGAGTGCTTGGAGCAGCGCTAG
The DNA here is from genome assembly GCA_963573935.1 of Arctocebus calabarensis. Taxonomy (NCBI): domain Eukaryota; kingdom Metazoa; phylum Chordata; class Mammalia; order Primates; family Lorisidae; genus Arctocebus; species Arctocebus calabarensis. The sequence continues at coordinate 27,881 of CAUYON010137985.1, read as the reverse complement.
CCTCCGGTCCTCCCTCCGCCTCCTCCTCTGCCCCCCCGCCTCCCTCCTCCCACTTCCCGAGCTCCGGCGTGTCCCGGCTGCGCTCGGCGCTGCTTCAGGAACAAAGGAAGACCCCGCGGCGGCGTCGCCTCCTCCGCTTGCGACTTCGACTCGCTCCCGGCCCGCGGCGGCGGCTCCAGGGCGTCCGGCTCGCTCTTCCTGGAGGCCTGGGCCCGGCCCCACCGCGCCGGCGTCGCGTGCGAGCCCGGCTCCTGCATTTGGGCCCCGGCAGGGTGAGTGATGCGGGGCCGGGGCTGGGTTGCCTGCTTCTCGTGCCGGGCCGGGGGCGGGTGGAAAGGGGCCCGGGACGCCGCGGGCGGCCGGCGAAGCTGGAGCAGGCCGCAGATGGCGGCGTCCGGGGGAGGGGAGCACGCCCGCCGGCTCAGGAAGCACAAAGACGGAGGCGTCATCCTGTCGTCGTGGCCCGGGACCGGCTCCCTGCGCCGCCGCCTCTCTCGCACCGGGGTCAGGGAACAATGCCCGGCGTGCAGCCTCCGCGGTGCCGGCCTCCAGGCCTCGCGTTCGTGCCGGCCGCCCTCGGCGCCGCCACGGACAGCCTGACCCGGAGAAACAAAGGGGCCGAGACGGCGACCGCGCCCCCTGCCCACTGCACCCCCTCCCTCTGCCCCTCCTCGGGAGAGCCGTTCGGGGCCGGGAGTCGGCGCGGAGCCGGCGGGTGTGGGGCCGGCCAGGCCTGCGGAGCTCTGTTCTGCATGACTCAGTGGTTTTGGAAGAGGCCCTGTTGGGCTCTCCTGAGTGAGGCCTTTGCACAGAGGGGGTTAGGGGGGACTAGGGGGACCCGAACTTATTCCCAAATCCGCTGGAACTTGGAGCTGAGGGTTCTCGGTCTTTGTATTTTAGTTTTTCTCACATCGCTGCGTTTGTGCCCCAAGATCCCGTTCATGGAGGAAATAGGGCACCTTCCTCTTTGTTTCGTGCATTTAGGCTGGTGGCCGTGAAATTTTTGCTTACTTCCACTTTGTGAAGCTGTTTTTGGGGAAGGGTCGAGTTATCTTTATTGATTGGATGTTCCCTAAAAATATCTAAGGGAATAAAGTAGTATATAGGTCACAGAGCCCCGTTCTTAAGGCTGGGATTCAGGTAATTTGCAAACTTCTAAAATGTAAAGGAATTTTATTTTGCTCCTTATTTTTAGAAAGTAGGATTTACAGGACTCCGTATATGAAAATAGTGCAATTTAACCTTCTAGTATTTTTTTCTCAAAATATTTCCCTCAAATTTAAAGAATTTGTGGCTTTTTCTCCCCTGCGTTGTATCTCAGACCCCATATTCAGCCTGAAAAGGAGCCTTTAGAAGTCAGGATTCTCCGTTTGGCAAAGTACTGAGATCTGGAGAGTAAGGAGTTGCCCAAGGTCACTGATTTAGTGGCAGATTAGAGACTAGAACTCAGATCTCAATTCTCAGGTGAGTAGGTGTTCTTGCCTTCTTAAAACACCTGCCCACCTGAAACAATATTCCATAGGTGAAAAGCCATTCAAATTTGGGGTTGGAAAATTATTGTTACACATCAGGTTTTTTTCTAGGTAGGAGTTAGAGGAAGCCATAAACTTTATAAAAAATATACATACCAGCTATTCCTTCATAGTGCTAACGCAAACATGCGTTAAGTTTCTAACTACTTAGAAGGTACTAAATAGAAATGGAGAAATACTCTGTTTTTCTAAAATACAGACAAGAGGGAGGAAAAGACAGTACCTGGTGGTGACCACAGACTTCCCATCCCCCATCACTCCTCAGATAATTGCCACCTGATTTAAGATGTAAGGATTATTTGTTTAGTTTTTTACAAACAACCCTGACCATTTTAGCTTCATGAGTGATTAATGATGCTTGCATCTTACAGATTAAATTTGAAATTGTTCTCTAGTCCTCCTTACATTAGAAGAAAAACTAAGCCGTTTTTGTTTTGTTTCTCTGTTATGTTAGATATAGGAACGCTTCATCCTTAATTCTTGGTTGTGTAGGAGTTGGCAAGCTCTGCGATAAAAATAGAAGCTGATTTCAGAGGCCCCTGTTGACTAGGCTTTATGTGAGAGCCTCCATCCAGCTCAGCCTGTCACATTGCAGCCTTGTGACAGGCTGAAGCGCCCTCCCATGTGATCTAAGCTTCTGAGAAATATTAAAGCAAGCTGTGCACATGTGATGGCATTTAAACTCTGGCTTTCTGGGGGATGGGGGGGTGGAGAGGAATCTAAAGATGGGAAGCCATGCAGGAGACTCCAATGCGATGGTGTTTCTGTGTATATTAGTTGAAGGTTATTTATAATAAAATGTAGGTAGACATGTTTTCTGAACAAGGAAATGTGGACTACTTTGTATGTCAAAGTGTTTGAAATCCCTAGATGGGGTCTCCACCATTTTATTTATCTAAAAGATTTTACGGATGAGATTAAAATTAATGTGGATTGATGATCCTAAACACAGGCCAGCTTGGTTTTAAAGACAATGAGTGTTAGTATAGAAAGCGTGAATTAGCATAATTCTTCAACTGGCTCTAAGGAGCCAGTTTGCATAGGGCAGTCACGTAAGCTGTGTATGTGAAGCATGCAGATAAATAATCTATAATTTGAATCATATTTTTCTCATACTCAGCATTTAAAAACCTAGCTGAGTTTATTAATAAACTAAATAAGTTATGTTGAAATGTTTATAATACCCTGCTCCAAAATGAGTCAGCTAAATTCCACTTACTATTTAAAGAGACAGTGTCAGCCAAATTAATACTATTGTTTGAAATAAGTTGTAGATTTTGATCACTTTTTATACAAGCTTGATTGACTTGAAATATTTAGTGTACTTTTGCTAACAAAAGGAAAGGTTACTGTTATTAAATTATTTGGGGGGAATAATTACCAACATTAGGCTAGGTAAAATTGGTTGACCCTTTTCCGTCTTTAGGTAGAGTTATTTAACATAAGTAAAATACTGTTTTTAATAGCTCAGAGTGTATTCTAGTATGCAGTAGTTGGAAAATTAAAGCACACACTTTCCCTTTAATACTCAAATGTCCTATTTATAAATAAGATGACATGAAAACCCTCCACAATTGTCATTTAAAAATAATTTTTCTTAAATATGCATTTTCTGTTATCTAAAGAAAAAGGGTATTGTATTTAGCACAGTGTAACTATACTTTGCTAATTTTAACAAGCCTTCTGGAAAAGCAATGGTAGGTTTACTGTGTAAAGTTTGTTCTGCTAATCTAGCATTAAATACTAACCACTACTAAAGGTTATTGTCTTATTTTACTATATTTGAACTTGGGAAAATTTCATTTTCTGGTTTGAGGAAAGCAAGCACTTGTTAAATTAAGAACTGTTGCCTGACAAATCTGTGGTTCATAATTTATGATTGCAGGTTTTTAGGCACTGACTTTAAAGTCCTCTGAAATAAATTTTCACACTTCAAATGCAGAACATAAAAAGGAGTTTCCGAAGCAGCTGACCCCTAAATTCTTAAAAGAATTTCACTTGGTGCCAGAATAGCAGAAAACACTACAAGCTCTCTTTTCAGTCTTTTGTAAAGATATTTCAGCATTGAAAAAGTGTAGATGCCATGCCTCACAGCAGAATTCTAAAATTACTGATGAGGTCTGAATATGTTTAAGGTATTTTAAGAAAGTTTTAGGGTTAGATCCAGTATTCAGCCAGTTTGAAGAACTGCTCATATTTATCAAGTCAGTGATTGTGGGCTTTTTTTTTCCATTTGCCAGTTTCATTTAACATTTTTAGCCAGCTAAGTAAAAACAAGTTGAAGGATCTATCCTGCAGGAAAGCAGAAAATAACTCAAAGATACTAGTTTTCCAAATTAATTAAAACATAACCCTGATATCTGGCAGACCTTAGGAATTGAAAATAACAAATTTTAATCTTTAATTATGGAATTTAGCCCTGAAATCATTTATAAAGGTAACAAAATAGTTTTTACTCCATTTTTTTTTTTTAAGGCAGAATCTCAAGCTGTTGTCCTCCGAGTGCTGTGATATCATAGCTCACAGCCACCTCAGACTCTTGGGCTTAAGCAATTCTCTTGCCTCAGCCTCCCAAGTGGATGCAACTATAGGTGTCTGCCAGAACACCCCGATATTTTTTGGGTGTAGTTGTCATTGTTGTTTGGCAGGCCCAGGTTGGATTCGAACCTGCCAGGTCTGGTGTATGTGCCTTATGCCCTAGTGCCTTCAAGCCAGTCTTTATTCTTTTTAATGGTTAACACAATTGTGACCTTTCTTAGAAATAGACTTGTTTAAAATAACAAAGGTACGTTGGTGATTCTTTGATGTGGATTTTATTTTGATGATATGCTAATTTCTAAAGTTTTGTTTTGTTTTGCTTATAGCAGAAAAATGGCTCAGGAGACTAACCAGACCCCAGGGCCCATGCTGTGTAGTACAGGATGTGGCTTTTATGGGAATCCTAGAACAAATGGAATGTGTTCTGTTTGCTACAAAGAACATCTTCAGAGGCAGCAGAATAGTGGCAGAATGAGCCCAATGGGTAAGTTGTTTCCGAGTAAAAACACATTTGAAGAACTGGTGGACAGAAAACATAAAAGCAAGAAGTGGGGTCCAAGAATGAGAATGCTGAAAACCCAAAGAGAAGACTTGACAAGAGCCCAGGTCTTTGACGTGACTGCATCAGAAACGACTGTATGCAAGCATTTTCAGTTTTTCATTTTGAGGATTTTGTTTTATACTTATGTTCACTGGATAGGACTTTAATTTTTTTTTTTTGGATACTCATTTAAGTATAGAATTACAGCACAGTGAAAGTGCTTAAATCACTAACCTAATTAAATGCAAGTATTCGTTACTAAGTCTTGATACTAAGTGAATTTTTGTTGTATTGATTGGTTCCTTACAAACTTTTTTTTTTTTTTAAATAGGGACAGCTAGTGGTTCCAACAGTCCTACCTCAGATTCTGCATCTGTACAGAGAGCAGACACTAGCTTAAACAACTGTGAAGGTGCTGCTGGCAGCACATCTGAAAAATCAAGGTAAGAGTGAATATTTCAGAATTTTTATAATACAAAGGAAATTAAGATGTCTATGCAAACCATACAATAATAAAGATGGTAACATGTTAAATGCCCTTAGCTTTGCATGCGTTGCACAATTAAGAATTCCTGTGTCCTTCAATATGTGACTCTTAGGTCATTGAATAAATATGTATGTTATATTGTATCCCTGACCCCCTCAAGGATACTGGGTTGGAAATGCTGTGCTGTTTTTATTTGTAATTAAGGTTTAGGGATTGTTGAGAGACTGCAAACTGTATTACAGTGCCAGACAGGTGTTTTGGCAAAGCTGCCTCTTTTGCCCTTAACCAAGTTACAGGCACAGCTAAAAAGTCCTACTTGGTTATAATAGAAGATGGTAACCTATACAAATAATGCAGCCTTGAGTCAATGAACCATTTATTAAATTGCTTTCTTCTCAATCACTCTGGACATCCAATAATATCCTTTTAAAATTTTAGGTTATTTAGCTCCATTTGACCGTGTTGGAAATAATACATAATTTACAGCTGAATTGAAAACTTACTCATCTCAAAAAGTACCCTTAACATCTTTAAAAATAACTGTTTGCTTGAACTCAAATAGAAATGTGCCTGTGGCTGCCTTGCCTGTAACTCAGCAAATGACAGAAATGAGCATTTCAAGAGAGGACAAAATAACTACCCCGAAAACAGAGGTGTCAGAGCCAGGTATGCTTTTTGTTTAATACTAGTTCAGTTCTGAATTTGGTAGCATGAGAAAGCATTTGTGGGAGAATTCTTTCCTTCTCATTGAAGGACCAAAGAGGAGGAAGAGCTATAAAGTACCAGGCCAAGAACTATCTTTAAAGTATCTTGAAAGGTAAAATAGCCATTTTTTTTACTCTCTTCTTCTCTGCGTACCCCACCTGCCTCTATTACCTTTCAGTCAGCAAACGTTGTCATGTAGAGACTGGATGTGTTATAAACTTAAATTTCAAGGCCATAAAGAAAAACTATGTAATCCAAAGCAGTATTGAGTTTTAATGTCATCAATGTTATACACAACTTTTTAAGTAATATAACATCGAACACTTAAAAGTTAAACTTGAAATACAGGATCCCTATCATTTTGTGGGAATTTAAAATTCAAATTAGGTGAATGCATTTTGGTTTTTATGAGATGGTGACTTTGAGATTGTTTCTTATATAGCACACCAGAAATGCCATTATGTTGCCAGAAGACGCACTTATTCGAATTGTCTGTACTGTGCCCTAGAATAAGATCTACGCATTTTATATAATGTACAGTTTATTCTACTGATTTGGCTTTTTTAAAAATAATGCAGTATATATCTTTATTCTGAAAAAATAGTATAAGTGATTGTGCAAGCTGGTTTGGAGGGTTGCTTATGGATAATCCCACAAGTTTATGTGTATTGTATTGATTTTACAAAGTTAAGGCCAAGTTTATGTGTATTGTATTGATTTTACAAAGTTAAGGTCAGATTCTTAAGTTAAGCAGATGAGTTTATTTTGGTATTTTGAAATGTTTCATTCTTGTGGAAAAAACCTGACCAAATTAGTATGCTTGTGATGCCTTTTACATATGTGTGCGTTTTTGTTTTTTTTTTCTTACTAAATTACTAACCTTGGAAAAATAGTCTTGTTTAATGCTAGAGGTATAACTGGTTTACATTTGTTACTAATAGGCATTCTGTGGTTCATTGCTATTTGCCTTTTTGTATCATTTTTCTTTTATTCCCCTTTATGTCTTAGAAATGGCTATTCATTTTTTAGGTGTGGCCAGTGAAATGGTTGATTTCCCCTCACCCCCCAACTATTGCCATATATTATTATTTACTCTTCTACCATCAAGAAAATTAAGGTCATAATAGTTCATTAGGAATAAGTAGGAGGTGGACTATTGTTCTGTTTGTCTAATATAAGACATCGATCCCAGTGGATAAGCTAATGCAGATGAATTATAAATTTGGGCAGAATTCTAGAATAAGTTGTCATTAAACCAGTCAGCTTACCCCAGGAGGTTGGATATATGCTAATGGTATAGGTGCTGGTATTTAGGCAGTAATTTCAGCATTGCACGCATAAATTTGCTATTCTTAAGGTTTGGATTAATATTAAAAATCTTAAGAGTTAAATGTTTCAGGTGTTGCATTTCATATGCTAAGTAGAAGTAAATTGTGTTATTTTGTTTTAATGCACTTGTAATGTGGGCTTTAATACAGTAATCTGATATTTTCATTGTGACATTCTGTTGCTGTCATATAAACTAAAACTGAAAGCTCTTTTTAGGTAGAAGAAAGGTGGGAATTTTTTAGATCTTATTCTATGTCTGCATTTGGTGCCCATTTTAAATAAGTGTCACAAAGTAAAAGTACTTTCAAGAATTTATTCTGAAATAATATTAAGAATCTTTAATAGTCTAAAGTCAGAATGCCACAAATAGGGTGGTGCCTGTGGCTCAGTGAGTAGGGCCCCCCAGCCCTGGCCAAATTGCAACAGAAAAATAGCTGGGCATTGTGTTGGGCACCTGTAGTCCCAGCTACTCGGGAGTCTGAGGCAAGAGAATCGCCTAAGCTTGAGAGTTGGAGGTTGCTGAGCTGTGTGATGCTAGGACACTCTACTAAGGGCGATAAAGTGAGTCTCTTGTCTCTACAAAAAAAAAAAAAAAAACTCCACAAATACTGCCTGAAGGCTACTTGTTAATCTTTAAAAATAAAGTTTAAAAAAATCATTCTGATTTTTCTACCTATAAGAATGTAAACATAACACACTTAATGAAAATGCCACAGTAATTATTATTAGGGTTTTTTTTGTTTGTTTTTGGAGACAGTCTTACTTTACCACCCTTGGTAGAGTGTCCTGGTATCAGTAGCTCATAGTAACCTCAAATTCACAGGCTCAAGCCTTAGCCTCCTAAGGCTCCCACCACAATGGCCAGGGGTTTTTTTGTTGTTGTTTGGTTTTTTTAATTCTTTTTAGAGACACCCCAGGTAGAGTGCTATGGCATCAGAGCGCACAGCAACCTCCAGCTCCTGGGCTCAAACGATTCTCCTGCCTCCGCCTCCCAAGTAGCTGGGACTACAGGCTCCCGCCACAGTACCTGGCTGTTTTTTGGTTGTAGGCATCATTGTTGCTTGGCAGGCCCAGGCTGGATTCAAACCCACCAGCTCATGTATGTGGCTGGTGCCTTAGCCGCTTGAGCCATGCCCAGCTATTTTTAGAGACGAGGTCTCCTCTGGGTCAGGCTGTCTCAAACCGATGAGCTCAGGCCTTCCATCTACCTCACCTCCCAGGTGGCTAGAATTACAGCCGTGAGCCACCGTACCCAGGCTTATTTCGGAATTTTTTTAATCTGAAGTTCATTTAGGGATTGATGGTTTTGGTTTTGTTTGTTGGTAATATCTATTTTTTTCTATTAAGTACAAAATCAAAATGACTTCTGTAGCCAAGTACCTTGGAAATGTCCGCTTTATTTACTGAGAAGTAGTGTTCGAACTGCTCTAACTGAGAAGTTTACATGTAGAAAATGGCAATATGGAAAACCGAGCATATGATCAACATCTCCCAACTGTTTGAAACATAGTATCAGGATTTTGTTCTTCAGTAATTCATGTTAAGTGTGAGTTTAATTTCTTTAGTTAAGTGATCATTGCATAACATCTAGAGGACCAAATAGTAATATGGTAATGGCAGAAAATTCTCAAGTTTGAAGAAGTTAGAACTAAAAAGGGAAAATTCTGTTACTTCCTTTTAAGTTTCTATTATTAAGAAAGGCTTCTTGAACATTCTTACTAAGAATCCTCTTTTGACTTTAGATAACTATTGGCCTGTGAACTCTTGATTAATCTCATTTTTATGCTTATTTTTCAGTTGTCACTCAGCCCAGTCCATCAGTTTCTCAGCCAAGTACTTCTCAGAATGAAGAAAAAGCTCCTGAGTTGCCCAAACCAAAGAAGAACAGATGCTTCATGTGTAGAAAGAAAGTTGGTCTTACAGGTATGATAACACATAAAACAATGCATATTTTACTGACCACAATTAAAAGCAATGAAAATCCCTTTATTAACTTATGGGCCTCTGAATTAATTTTCTTTTGTTGCTGTTGTTTTTGTTTTGTTTTGAGATAGTCTCATTATGTCACCCTCGGTAGAGTGCTATTGCATCACAGCTCACAGCAACCTCAAACTCTTGGGCTCAGGCCATTCTCCTGCCTCTGCCTCCCAAGTAGCTGAGACTGTAGGCACCTGCCACAATGCCCGGCTATTTTTTTGTTGCAGTTTGTCATTGTTGGTTAGGTTCCAACCCACCAACTTTCGTGTACGTAGCTGGCATCATAACCACTGTGCTATGGGTGCCGAGCCTCTAATTTAATTTTTTTTATTAGATTAAACATTGTTTTTTTTGGCTTGGCGCTTGTAGCACAGTGATTACAGTGCCAGCCACATGTACCAAGGCTGGCAGGTTTGCACCTGGCCCGGGCCAGCTAAACATCAATGCCAACTACAACAAAAAAGTAGCTGGGCATTGTGGTGGGTGCCTGTAGTCCCAGCTACTTGGGAGGCTGAGGTAAGAGAATCACTTAAGCCCAAGAATTTGGGGTTGCTGTGAGCTGTGTTGCCATAGCACTCCACTGAGGGTGACATAGCAAGACTATTTCAAAAAAAATCATCCTTTTTTAATTTTCTTTGTACACCTAGGGGAAATATAGCTGAATTAATAATAGTAAGCACTTGGCTCAGTGCCCACTGCTCAGTAGTTACGTATATGTGGCTCACTAGTGCCACAGACACCAGGGCTGGCTGTTGTGGCAAGCACCTATAGTCCCAGCTACTTGGAAGGCTAAGGCAAGAGTAATCACTTAAGCCCCAGAGTTTGAGGTTGCTTTGAGCTGTGTCCCCACAGCACTCTACTGAGGGTGACATAGTGAGACTCTGTCTCAAAAGAAAAAAACAATATTAAGCACCTACTCTGAGCTAAACATAAAATGTTCTAGGAGATTTTCACTTTGTTCCTTGAAATCTCAGAAATTTATGGTTCCTTCCCTAGTTTTCACTTGAAGAAACATCCAATAACAAATGACAGGACTGCATTTTGCATCTAGTTCAGCCTGACTTTAAGACTGTAAATTCTAGCTTATCTAATCTATTAGATTTGCTGAAAGAAGAGCACTTGAAAGAATTAGCTGGAAGATAGCTTTTTTTTTTTTTTCTGCCATGTAGTTCTGCTTGCCAAGCTCTTTCCCTCCCCGCAGTTCCTATTGCCCTTGAAACGGACAGCCAAGCATAGTTATTTGAATTTCTCACCATGTCAAAAGGAGGAGGTCAAAAGCTTTTTTATTTAAAGTGATAGTCTTATTAAGAGTTGGCTGTCTTTTGTGTTACAAAGCAATCTGGCTCCTTTCTATATTACCAATTTTTATTTGCCTCACCTTCCGAAGTAACTTCTTCCTCTTTCTTATACAGGGTTTGACTGCCGATGTGGAAATTTGTTTTGTGGACTTCATCGTTACTCTGACAAGCACAACTGTCCTTATGATTACAAAGCAGAAGCTGCAGCAAAAATCAGAAAAGAGAATCCAGTTGTTGTGGCTGAAAAAATTCAGAGAATATAAATTACTACTTGTGAAGAGACTGAAACTTTGTTTTTATTTTAATATATCGTAGGAAAACATTAAAGAGCAGATGCATGGCCATTTTCCTTTGATGTTCTCCAGAGTTTTACTTTACACTTGTCTGTCTATAATTGATATTTTAGGGTGTTTGGGTGTTTGTTACAGGCAGAATTGGATAGATACAGCCCTACAAAATGTATATGCCCTCCCCTGAATAAAATTGGATGAAAATCTACACAGCGAAGTAAAATACACTGATAATAGGGACAAAATTTATTTTCCATGTGCCAAACAGGATAAAAGAAATCTGCATGTTTGCAGCATATCTGCCTTTTGGGAATGTAATCGAGGTAGTGTTATGTGCCTGTATTTTTTTTAAAAATGGTACACCAGAAAAGGACTGGCAGTCTACTACCATATGTAGTTAAACTTCACCCTATTAATTTCTACATGTTCTTTGGAAGCAGGAAGAAAGCTATAAAGATGATCAGACCTACCTACCTTTCAGCGAAAGCATTGTTTGGTGCCATATCAGCCTGGGTAATTTGGTCTTCTAAATACTGTCAAATAAGACATTCAGTGAAAGGTAAACATTGCAACTGGTTATAAGTAAAACCATCAAGCAACAGCAGGGTTTTGAGATAATCTTTGAAGCTTATTGTGCTGGCCTGCACCAGAAGATACCTGCATTACTCTCATTGCTAAAAATGTGTAGCACAGAACTGCACTAGAATTTGTTTACAAGAAGAAATTAATACTACGTTTGGTTTTCACATACAGCAGCTCTTGAATAACATGCATCTGAATTTTAAGTTGCAAAGGTATCTGAACAGTTAATTTTTCATGTGCATCTTTTGTTGAATGTTTTGGTTCAAGAAAGAATGTTTAAAGCTTTTTAAAGACTTCAGTTCTTAATGTAACTGTACCCTTCTGCATGGAAAATCATAACCAACATGGCTGCAGTAGACTTCTTAGTGGTTTCCAGCACCACTTGCAGAGGGCTGCTTTATCATATTAATTGTACTTGGGTGTAGGACTCTAGTGTTCTTGGGTGTATTGCATGGGCTGCATTATCTACAGCATTGTACAATAACAACTAGAAAAGGCAGTATACTTCACTGATGCTTGTCTGGTAATATCACTTCTGTGTTATAATGGAAGGTTTTTTGTGATGTATGAAACTTGTGTTTTTTATATATAAATGAGAATAGTTAGATTAGTGTTGTGGTAATGCCTGTTTTCATCTGTAAATAGTTAAGTATGTACACGAGGCACTACTGATTTATTGCAGTGTTTAGTCCTAGTTTTTACTTTTATCCTTAAAGCATTCAGTTTTGCTTTCAATTTTATGTACTTTAGTTCTGAGTTAGATCTGCAGATGTGTACAGATAGTTCATATTTATGTATTGCACATAATCATGCTATTCAGCATTGATGCTATATTGTATTATGTAAATAATAAAAGCCATGTACAGAGGGAAACTTCCATTTGTTCATTGGGTTTTTAAGCCATAGTTAGAATACTAAAAAGGGAAAATTAGAAAAATGTTAGACTTTGCATGGCTACGTTGTAATTCTGTTTTCCTTTGCTATCCCTGAACTTGATCAAGTGAGAACTATGAGTCTTTTGAAACATTTTCAAGTGCGGTACATGATAGGCAGTTTATTTTTGAAAAATGGGCGCCTTAAGGATGAAAACAATCTTAAAACTCAGGAGAAAGGTCATAATTAGGTTTCCTCCTTTTTTGCATGTTTTGCTTTAAAAATGATAAAAAATTCTGAAAATGAATGGAGGCAAGATCTGTTGTATACAAAAATAGTCATGTTTGATTTCTGTTTTGCATTTGATCCTAAGGTAGAGATGGACCCATGGATTTCATCTTTCCAGGTGTCATGCCAGAGATATTAGCAAAAAGAATAAAATACCTTGCCCACTTGGTAACTGAAGCCAAGAGTAGAACCATGCTTCTCAGGAATGGATTTTGGGAAAGAAATACTTAACTCTAATTTACATTTATCTGCTATAGTTCGCATGCTGCTACTTTTGTGTCAAAGTCCCTATGCTGAAATAAGAGTACTATTTCCCTCAGTATGAAGGTTTTTGAGATTTCACAATTAACTTAAAAATTTCAGTATTTAGAAGGGAAATGGTTTTTCAAGTTTAAAGCGAAATCAGTAGGATGTGAGAAAAGAAGACTTAGATGGAAAGACAATGAACCCTAAGGCTCCATGAGCCTATGAAGGTCTGAATACTAGCGCAAGAAATGGTAGCAGTAAATGTTCCCATAGTCACTTTGTATAAGAAACATTAATTCAGAACAGATTTGGACATAACTTGTCAAGAATATCCATTGATTGGGGAAAAGGGAAAGTGTGAAACACACGTAGGAAGATTTAGTTTTACTCGTTCATACTCAAACCTGAATTTCTAGTCTACAAACGGCTTTAACTTTGGTATGTAGAGATGCACTTGAGTTTACTGTGCTTCTCTTAAGCAGACTTGACTATACTTGTACAACTTCCCCCAAATTTTACTAGGACAGGACATGATGACAAATTGACTTGGGTGCCGCTTTTTTCGTTTTTTAATTTCAGATTAATATAATGGTTCAAACCAGGTTTTCTAATTCATACATGAAAAAGTCGTCAGTTCAGCACCCATAGCGTAGTGGTTAAGCACCAGCCACATACCAAGGGTGGCAGGTTTGAACCCAGCCTGGGCCAGCTAATCAACTGAAAAAAATAGCCGGGCGTTGGTGGGTACCGCTAGTCCCAGCTACTTGGGAGGCTGAGGCAAGAGAATCGCCTAAGCCCAAGAGTTGGAGGTTGCTGTGAGCTTTAATGCCACAGCATTCTACTAAGGACAACATAGATTCTGTCTCAAAAAAAAGTCACAATTGAGCTATTCCTTTTTTTCAAATTTCATCTTTAATGGGCCAAGTCTGGGAAAACTAAAGTCTGTGAGATAAGGTTTCCACACTGGATGAGTTTACAAAGGAAAGCATTTTTTTGAGTCATAGGGTGTAGTGGTTAAGATTGTTGACCCTGGAACAAGTCAATCATTTTGGGCAAGTTATTTTAGGCCCACATGAGGGTGCTTCATCTGCTAAGTGAGGATGGTAACTACTTCAGGAATGTGAAGATAACAGCACTTAGAACAGTGCCTGGAACATAGTAGTTGCTGTTAATTTTAGTGTACTATAGTAATGATTTCAAGAACTTGGGAAAAAATCGAACTAGCAAGATATACATTACATTGTGTAGTGAAAGGGTAAAGATTTGTAACTTTTTTTTTTTTGCAGTTTTTTTTGGCCAGGGCTATCCACCTCCAGCATATGGGACCAGCACCCTACTCCTTTGAGCCACAGGTGCTGCCCAAGATTTGTAACTTTTAAACTGAGTTTAAAGTGATGAAAATCATTCTTTTCAGTAAGGCTTTCTTTGCAGATGTCTGCATTAAATGATGTTCCTGGCACGTAACTGAAAAGGGCAATTACGAAGTAATAGTAAGATGTTAAGCATACTACTGTTACAATTTTGTTTTAAAGAGTTGACAATACATTTACATAGTTCAAAAACTAAATAACATTGAAAAGCAAAGCCTCTCATGTCCATTTATCCTCCATTTCAAAGACTCGTATTTGATAGGTATTGTCATAACTAAGAAAGGTTATTTGATCTTTGCCACATAATGTAAACATTTGAATATGTACAAAGGCTTAATTTGACTTATCTGATTGTTTAAATGCAAGGTTCTTAAAGTGGTTTTTAATCCATAAGTATTAGCTTATAATTTTGCAGAGTGATGGATATGGTTGTTAGCTGATTAGCAATAAGATTATATAGCCTTAAACTACCTAGTAGAGTTTCTGTGAGTGAGGCAGCAGACTATTAATGAAACTTGAAATTTCACAAAGTAGTTTCTAGTTTCTTGTGTTTGTACAATTTGCTTTAAAAACAAGCATACAAGTGCAACAGTGCCATTTAATAGTTGAAGCTATTTCTATGCACAAATACTGGGTTTTAATTTACATGAAAGCAAAGAGCACTGTTTTTGTATTTTCTCCCAGAGTGCCTTTCTGTTAAAGTCCTAGAAGTAAAAGTCAACATTTTGTGGCATAAATGTAAGAGTCTTCTTTTCTGTGAATATTAAATGCTACTTTCGTTTTAGTATGGGTACTGATGTTAAAGTCATACTTCATATATGGTCAATAACAGCAAGATGAAAGAAGGATTATTTTCTAGTCGGTTAATCTTTTAAGTATGTTTTCTATTTATATTTATTGGCAATATAGAACCTCAGATTGTATATATCAAATGACTGGTAATGTGAGCAAGGCTATTCAGGAATTGGGGCTATTAGTTGCCTCAGAAGTTAAGAGATCTTTCTAACATTCTTTTTGTTCTTGTGTTTTTTGTTTTTGTTTTTGTTTTTTTTTTGCTTTTTGAGATAGGATATCACTTTGTTACCCTCAGTAGAGTGCTGAGGCATCATTGCTCACAGCAACCTCAAACTCGTGGGCTTAAGTGATTGTCTTGCCTCAGCCTCCCAAGTAGTTGGTGCCCATCACAAGGCCTGCCTAGTTTTTCTTTTTCTTTTTCGAAACAGTCTCAAGCTGTTGCCCTGGGTAGAGTCCTGTGGCTTTGTAGCTCACAGCAACCTCCAACTCTCATGCTCCAGCGATCTTCTTGCCTGAGTTTTTCTATTTTTAGTAGAGATGGGTTCTCACTTTTTGCTCAGGCTTGTCTTGAACTCATAAACTCAAGCAATCCACCCATCTCAGCCTTCCTGAGTGTTAGGATTACAAGCGTGAGCCATGGACCAGCCTAGTTTTTCTATTTTTAGTAGACACAGGGTCTCGTTTTTGCTCAGGCTGGTCTCAAACTCGGTGAACTCAAACAGTCCACCCACTTGGGCCTCCCAGAGTGCTAGGATTATAGGCATGAGCCACCGTGCCCAGCCCCTTTCTACCACATTCTTAAATTTTAGTCACATACAAGAACTGTTTACAATATAGCACTAACTTAGGCACTTAACCTTTTTTTTTTTTTTTTTGGCAGTTTTTGGCCGGGGCTGGGAACCTGCCACCTCCGGCATATGGGGCTGGTGCCCTACTCTTTTGAGCCGCCCAGCACTTAACCTTTTTATAGCTTGGGGATCAGCCAGAAAAAAATACGAGCTCAAATACTAATGTCTTGAATATTTCTCAGACTAATCCTGCGTGCATAATCCATGGCAAATTAACAGTATTACCTGGTTCTTGCTACATAACATTCTTTTTTTTCTTTTTTAAATTTATTTTTTTAGAGACAGAGTCTCACTGTCACCCTCAGTAGAGTGCGGTGGTGTCACAGCTCACAGTAACCGCCAGTTCTTGGGCTTAGGTGATTCTCTTGCCTCAGCCTCCCAAGTAGCTGGGACTATAGGCGCCCACCACAATGCCTGGCTATTTTTTTTGTGCAGTTTGGCCCGGGGGGTTGAACCCACCACCCTCAGTATATGGGGCCAGCACCCTACTTGCTGAGCCACAGGCACTGCCTAGCTCATAATATTCTTCCCTCTTCTCCTTCCCAATCTCTAAACATGTGTTCAAATGTGACTTAGAAAACCATGTAAATAGATGATGTAGATTTTCTTGTGTGGTACTGCATCTGCTCTTACAGAACCTCAAGCACTTCTTTAAAGAAAACTGTCTTATGCGTCCTGGTGTTCTGGTTCCTTGTCCATCCTAATGAGAAAAGTGCTTCCTTTCTAAAGTCAAATTTCCTGAGGAATCCTTCCTTTAAACCTACCCCATACTAGTTCTTTGAGATAATACATGCAGGCTCAGCGCCTATAGCTCAAGTGGCTAGGGCGCCAGTCACATACCCCAAAGCTGGCAGGGTTGAATCCAGCCTGGGCCCACCAAACAACAATGACAACTACAACTTAAAAATAGCCGGGCATGAGGCAGGCGCCTGTAGTCCCAGCTACTTGGGAGGCTGAGGCAAGAGAATTGCTTAAGCCCAAGAGTTGGAGGTTGCTGGAGTTGTGATGCCAACGACACTACCCAGGGCAACAGCTTAAGACTCTGTCTCAAAAAAAAAAAAAAAAATTGCAACCCATCCATTAGCCTCGTGTCATTTAAATGCCTGCTAAAATTACCTATGTTTAAATAAGTTTTGTTTTTAGCTATACTATAGCTTATTGGGGTGGCATGAAAATTAGATTTTTTTGCATATCTGGGGCAGCATGACCATTTTTTATCAGTGGCTAGATTATATCAGATGACAAAAATAATGTAACATGAAACTCGAGAGGTTTGATAAATAAACCAATGATACCTGTTTGAAGCAAGTGCAATGTATAGGCATCAAAATATGATGCATTCATATTCAGGCATGGCCCTTTAGCATTCAAGTGACAAGCATGTTTATTTGGGTCTTTTTTTTTTTTTTTTTTTTTGAGTCAGTCTCAAGCTGTCGCCCTGGGTAGAGTGCCATGGTGTCACAGGTCACAGCAACCTCAAACTCTTGGGCTTAAGCGATTCTCTTGCCTCAGCCTCCAAGTAGCTGGGACTACAGGTGCCTGCCACAACGCCTGGCTCTTTTTTTGTTGTGTGGTCATTGTTTAGCTGGCCCAGACCGGTTTCAAACCTGCCAGCTCCAGTGTACATGGCCAGCGCCGTAGGTACTGAGCTACAGGAGCTGCCTTATTTGGGTCTCTTATTGAAAGATAGGCTTTTAAAGTGGATTAAGGTTGCCCATGGTAACATATCAAGGATCTTAACTTATCACAGAACTGTGATGTCCATTCAGTATAAAACAGATGTAACCATTTTGTAGCTCAATAATACTAAGAAGAGGATTACACTAGTAAAAAAAAAAAAATCAAAAGGATTATACTAGTGAAGATTCAGGGTGTGAAAAGGAGAGAAAAGCAACATACTCCCTTTATCTTTATTTGATCCTTTTACAAGGATCTATCTTCTGTGACGAATAAACTCATACTCCAGTATGAGTTTCACTCTAGTGAAAGGTTTTTTTTCCTTTATTCCTCTTGTCTCACTATGTTCGCCAGGCTGGTCTTGAACTCCTGGACTTAAGAAATTCTCCACCTCAGTGCCTCAAAGTGCTGGAGTGAGCCACCGTGGCTGACCTATTTTGGTGACGGTTCTCAGACTTTTTTTTTTTTTTTTTTTGGTAGAGACAGAGTCTCACTTTATTGCCCTCAGTAGAGTGCCAGGGCGTCACACAACTCACAGCAACCTCCAACACCTGGGCTTAGGCAAGTCCCTTGCCTCAGCCTCCCGAGTAGCTGGGACTACAGGCGCCCACCACAACGCCTGGCCATTTTTTGTTGCAGTTAGGCTGGGGCTAGGTTTGAACCCGCCACCCTGGGTATATGGCGCCGCACCTTACTGACTGAGCCACAGGCGCTGCTCCTCAAACAGACTTTTGATGGCTTTAACAAGAATAGTGTAAGTCCAGGATTTTCTATCTTAAGGTCATGATGTTTTTTTTGTTTTTTTGTTTGTGTTTTTTTTTTTTTTTTGAGACAGAGCCTCAAGCTTTCACCCTGGATAGAGTTCGGTGGCATCACAGCTCACAGCAAACTCCAATTCCTGGGCTCAAGCGAGTCTCTTGCCTCCGCCTCCCAAGTAGCTGGGACTGCAGGTACCTGCCACAACACCCGGCCATTTTTTGGTTGCAGCTGTCATTGTTGTTTGGCGGGCCCGGGCTGGATTCAAACCTGCCAGCTCAGGTGTACATGGCCAGCACCTTAGCCCACTGAGCCACAGGTGCTGAGCCTACTCTATAGTTCTTAAACATGGTTTACTTGATTTTATATAACATCTGCCAAGAACAACAACAACCTAATAAAATTAAATAAGATCTAGTTTAGGTTTCACAAAATTAAAATGTGTTTAAACAAACACATTTTAGGGCTGGGCACAGTGGCTCACACATATAATCCTAGCACTCTGAGAGGCTGAGGCGGGTGGATTGCCCTGAGCTCACAGGTTTGAGACCAGCTTGAGCCAGAGTGTGACCTCGTCTTTAAAAATAGCAGGGCCTTGTGGCAGGCCCCTGTAGTCCCAGCTACTCAGGAGGCTGAGGCAAGAGAATCGCTTGAGCCCAAGAGTTTGAGGTTGCTGTGAGCTGTAATGCGACGGCCCTCTACCAAGGGTAACAAAGTGAGACTGTGTCCCCTTCCCCCAAAAAAGAAAACTAAAAACATAAAAACCCAGGACTGGTGTGAATTTGCTTGTAGGAAGAAACATTTAAAGCATGTGGAATGTATGGTACTTTATTTCATTTGTATTTCTTAATAATTGCTATTATTAAATTATCTGAGTAGTAATATATGATCTTTCTATTTGGCTTTGAGGTGATACACACACATACATGTATATATATGTACACACACAAATGTATGTTGTTTTACAAAACAACATTGAATATAGTCTTTTACAATCTTTTACAGTCTTGTTCTTTACAGGGTAAGAAGCAGAGTAATTGGAAAATATTTCTACTCTCTCCAGCAGGAAACATTATGAATGCTCTAATACATAGGTTTTGATACAGACTATGTTATGGTCCGTTATTTCACTTCCAAGAAACACAGTTGACAGCATTCTTTCTGATTCACCCATGCAAATTTCAACTTGCTCGGCTTATCGGTGTTGCTGGGAGGGCTTCATTTGTTTCGTGAATTTTACATTTCTTAATTTTTGTGCATCTCAAAACTTTCGTAATGACACATACCTGACTAATTGCTGACTAGGACATCTCAAACTTTACTTTGTCCAAGCTAGAGTTTTCTGACAATTTTCCTAAACTGGGGAGTGTATTTTGAAAAAATTCCTCTTAAACTCTGGGAATCAGAAGAGAACCTCTTGGGCTTGGTGCCCATAACACAGTGGTTAGGGCGCTGGCCACATGCACAGAGGTTGGCTGGTTTGAACCCAGCCCGGGCCAGCTAAACAACAATGACAACTGCAACAAAAAAAAATAGCCTGGTGCTGTGGTGGGACCCAGCTACTTGGGAGGCTGAAGCAAGAGAATCAGTTAAGCCCAAGAGTTTGAGGTTGCTGTGAGTTGTGACACCATAGCCCTCTACCCAGGGCAACATAGTAAGACTCTGTCTCAAAAAAAAAAAGAGAACCTTCTGAAAGTTGCTCATTTAATCCTCAGACTGATAAACTAAGAATCTATAAGCTATGAAAATAATTAACTTGTATAAACTTATTTTGATTTATTTATTTATTTATTTTTGTAGAGACAGAGTCTCACTTTATCGCCCTAGGTAGAGTGCCATGGCGTCACACAGCTCACAGCAACCTTGCCTCAGCCTCCCGAGTAGCTGGGACTACAGGCCCCCGCCACAATACCCGGCTATTTTTCTGGTTTTGCAGTTCAGCCAAGGTCAGGTTTGAACCCACCACCTTCAGTATATGGGGCCAGCGCCCTACTCGATGAGCCACAGGTGCCGCCCTATTTATTTTTATTTTTATTTTTTTCAGAGACAGAGTTTCACTTTATCACCCTCAGTAGAGTGCAGTAGTGTCATAGCTCACAGCAACCTCCAACTCTTGGGCTTAGGTAATTCTCTTACCTCAGCCTCCTGAGTAGCTGGGACTACAGGCACCTGACACAATGCCCGGCTATTTTTTGTTGTTGCAATTTGACTGGAGCTGGGTTCAAACCCACCACCCACTATATATGAGGCCAGTGCCCTACCCACTGAACCACAGACAGCACCCAAAATTGATAGTTTATTAAAAATAGAAAACTTTTAAATTACTTTTTCCAAATACTATCTACCAGTGGTTCTTGTGCCAATAGCTAATGATGCCTTAAATTCTCCACATCAGAGGTATTCAATTGAAATTTAGTTCAAGCCAATATGTAATTTATTATTATTATTTTTTTTGTCGTTTTTTGCCAGAACTGGGTTTGAACCCACCACCTCTGGCATATGGGGCAAGACTCCTTTGAGCCACAGGCGCCGCCCACCAATATGTAATTTTTAGGTTTCCAATAGCCACAATTTAAAACAAAAAGGTCAAATTAATTTTAGTATATTTTATTTAATTCCATATGTCCAAAATATCACTTTAACATATAATCATCATAAAAATTGAAATATTTTGTATTCTTTTTTATCTTTGATTCCCTGGAGTAAGTCTCAGTTAAGACTAGCCACATTTCAAGTTCTCACTAATGATAAGTGGCTATTGGTTACTCTATTACATAGCATAGTCCTAGACTATGAAAGGCATCTTTAAGGACCCCACGCAAATCTACCCAATGATGTGCAACCCTTATACAGAAGCCCGCAGATTGGTTTGACCATAACCTTTGGTACTGAATTATATATAGCATCTCAAACTTTATAGTAAAGTTCGCTGTTCAGTGGCTTGCATTTGTAAAGCTAAGAATCAATAGCTATGTTTTAAATGAGCTAGATGCATGATATGTAGTAGAAACCCAACGAAACAGACCTTTTAAAAGTTGTTTCAATAGGACTGTCTATAGTGGTTCACTCCTATAATCCTAGCACCCTGGGAGGCTAAAGCATAAGGATCACTTGAGCTCAGGAGTTCAAAACCAGCCTAAGCAAGAGTGAGACCTCCATCTTTACCAAAAATAGAAAAAAATTAGAACAGCCTTTGACAGGCAGCTGGACTTGCAACTGCTCAGGAGGCAGGAGGATCACTGGAGCCCAAGAGTTTG
This sequence comes from Arctocebus calabarensis, assembly GCA_963573935.1. Taxonomy (NCBI): domain Eukaryota; kingdom Metazoa; phylum Chordata; class Mammalia; order Primates; family Lorisidae; genus Arctocebus; species Arctocebus calabarensis. The sequence goes on along the minus strand of CAUYON010137985.1, from coordinate 6,492 downwards.
AGGTTACTGTGAGCTAGGCTGAGATCTTGTACTCTAGGCCAGGTAACAGAGCGACACTCTGTCTCAAAAAATATATATAACTTGCCTTGCCATTGTAGTTTGGACTTTCCTGATATCCCTCTTCCACACCTCTTAAACATATACCAGGATCTCAAGACATATTTTGCGTGATGCATGCATTTGCAAGCCCAGAAATGTGAGTTTGAAGGGTGGCATCTTACAACCATGTAAGTCCAAATGTCTTCTCATAGCCCAGGCTGAATTGGCAGGGTACTGCTCTGTGTAATGAAGTGAAACCAAACCATCTCTCCATTTTTATTTTCAAGGTTAAAATAGTAAAGGAGTTGAAATGTCGTCTGAGTCTATTAAGGACAACATACTTTCTTATTAAGTGATCTCTTTTCTACTGTATACTTTCCCCTTGAACATGTATTGTAGCCTGCTATTACTGGATAGGTATTTTAGAATCAATCTTTGAAACACCTCTAATGCATTTTGCCTGTATCACACCTAAGAATGGGAAGGTAGCCTAAGTCTTTTAGCAAGATCATTCACAAACTGGTGGATAACCAAAATCAACTTGGGAGTTAAAAATATGCACTTTGGTCACAATTCATTCCCACTGAATCAAAACGTGGGGAAAATTTGTATTTTTGACAGTCCTCTCCTAAGTGATTCCGTTAATTAGCCATACTTCTGAAACATTGATTTAGAAAACACTTCTCTCCCACAAATGGCCCCAACAGAAGGAGAGAGGTCAGCTTGGACACTCTAGTGGTTCAATCATGTGAACTGTTGTAAATACGGTTTCAATATCTATGTAGTTAGCCCCATTTCAAAGTGCAGGTGTGCATGGTCTGATTACAAGTCTTGTGTTTATTGTTTTCTATACATGAGACCACATTAGAATATTTTGTAAACATGCTGACACAGGAGCAAACCCACTTCAATTTTAATCTTATGGTTCCTCAACATATAGCTCAGACATTTGCCCAGGAAAATCCTTCTTAAAAGTAATCACTTAATCATGTTGCTCTTTGGAATTTGGTGAAACTCAATGATAAAACTCCAACTCAAATGGGTACTTCCCTCATTTTACCTATTTGTTCACTGATAACCCTTTTATGTACCATGCTTGAAGGAATGAAGAATCATTTTTTCTACTGCTTTATGTGAGTTGTCTAGAAAAGTTCCTTAAGAATCTGAGACACATAAATCAGACATTTCCCAGGATACCCATTGTCAGGGTTCCCGGCACAACTTCAGATTCTTTTCTTTTCTTTTTTTTTTTTTTTGCAGTTTTTTGGCCGGGGCTGTGTTTGAACCCACCACCTCCGGCATATGGGGCCGGCGCCCTACTCCTTTGAGCACAGGCACCGCCCACAACTTCAGACTCTTGTTCAAAAACATTTTTAGAATGGTAGGCGAGCACTTAGTTAAATGTAAGTACAGAGTCAAAAGATAGGTGTAAATATTTAGTTATCACCAGGTCTTGGCTTTTCTCTAAATGCAGCCCAGGACCACCTGAGCATATGCTGAAAAATACAGAAGAATTAGTGGAATAGATTTTTTGCCCCAAAGATATGGGACAGAGATGTGTAAAGAAATGTCCCCCATAATCATGGGGGGACAGAAACATGGGAAGGGCACCAAGACTATAGAGAGGCAGAGTTAGCTAAGGAGGCTGGGCATCACTGAGTGACTAAATTTCAAAGAGAAATGTAGGAGAAAACAAATCAGGGACCTTGAAGCTAGATAGACCTGGGCTCAAGCCTTTGCTCCAGTTCTAATAGTTACACAGTTTGTGGCAAGTTATTTAATGCTTTTTCTTCCTCAGTAGGAAAGTGAGCCTAACAAGACAACTTTACAGTTTTTTGTTTGTTTGTTTTTGTCCCAAATAGATGAAATAATATCTGAAGAGTTGAGTACAGTATTCAGCACACAATAGATGCTGATGCTCAAAACTGTTTGTATTCTTTCTTGGCCATCTCAACTTCACTTTGCCCTCTTTGACATAAGCTATCACAGTCAAGTTAAGAAAGGTCTGAGCTTCAAAGGAGTGGAACAGACATCCGAGCCAAGCTCTCATTGATTATTGAGTAAACAAGATTGTTCATCTCTCTCCTATGGAAGGGAAAGAGCCACATTATTGATGAACTCTGGAAATGAAGCTCCTCTAGTTCTTATCTGTGTTACAAGAACAGGTCACTAACTGCAGCCCAACTGGGTAGAGCAAAGGGGTCTAGGGGAGATGTAGACCTCTGCAAGGTATCTGGAGGAATTCGATGAGTCTTTGCTGCAGAGAGCAGCGGACAGCAGGAAGTGGTTCACTTGGTAGACTTTTCCTTGAGATGAGAAATATAATGACATTGGAGACTTCCTGAGGGGAGGTGGGGATGAGTTAGTGCAGAGCTGACATGGCTATCTGCAGATAGTAGCTTATTGGCTTAATTAAGTTTTCTCTTCTTGGTGCTTTTTGACATGAGTATTTCCTAGTTGCTGGGGCATCTCATGTTAATAATTTGGGTTTGTAGCACCACCACAGTGTATTACATGGGTTGCAATGAACTTCAGCGTAAGCTATTGTTGTAAATAATCTACAGTAGCCTCCTCCCATATCCATAAAGGGTGTTAAACTAGACTTGGCTTTATGTGCCAAACCAGTTGTTCAAAATTCCTATTTATCTTTTCTCACTTAGGTAAATGAATCACAGCATATAAATATTTGAAGAAGACAAATTTAATGTAGCATTTTCTACCTGTACTACCCAAATTGAGCCAATAAGATTTATTGAGTTCATTTTATTTAATTCATTAAGAGACTCTTAGGAATTGAAACTAACAGTTAATCATCTCCTTAGTGAAGTTAGACCAATAATAAATCTTTAAAAAGCCATGAATTACATGAGTCAGGACACCGCTATAATATCATAGTGGTTTTTCTGCAGTGACAATGATCTGGTGTCACATTATTTATTTGATCATTTATTTATGGTCTCATTTTGTTGCTGAGACAGTAGATGTTGTAGTGGCCTCATCATAGCTCACGGCAGCCTCAAACTTCTGGGCTCAAGTGATCCTCCTGCCTCAGCCTCCCGAGTAGCTGAGACAACAGGTACACATGACCACTCCTGGCTAATTGTTCTATTTTGTTGAGACTGGGTCTCACTATTCCTCAGGCTTCTTAAACTCTTAGCTTAAAGTGATCCCCCAGCCTTGGCATCCCCAAATGCTGGTATTATAGGTGTGAGCCATTGTGCCTAGCCTCACATTTAAGAGATGTAACAAAAAAGGACAATTCCAAAAATAGTCATAACTATCAGCATTATTATTGTTATTTATTTGACTACATCTCAGCAGATTCACGGGAGTTGGCTGACAGTAATAATTCCTTATGATTGATTTCTCAATGGTGATTCCTATGTTCTAAATGTTGGTGTCCCCCCCAAATTCACATGCTGAAAGCTAATTGTCAGTGTGATGGTGTTAGAAGGTGGGATGTTTAGGGGGTGCTTAGGTTGTGAGGGCAGAGTCCTCATAAATGGGATTAGCACCCTTATAAATAGGATTCTGGAGAGCTGCCTTGCCATGCCACCATGTAAGTTTACAGTGAAGAGAAGTAAACAGTTAATCATCTCCTTAGGAAAGCTGCTCTCACCAGATCTGGAATCTGCTAGGGCCTGGATCCTGAACTTGTCAGCCTCCAGAACTTGGAGAAATAAATTTCTGTTGTTAACAACCTACCCAGTAGGCTGGTTGGTTCACACCTGTAATCCCAGCACTCTGGGAGGCTGAGGCAGGTGGATTGCCTAAGCTCACAGGTTTGAGACCAGCTTGAGCCAGAGCAAGACCTTGTCTCTCAAAATCACCAGGTGTTGTGGCCAGTGCCTGTAGTCCCAGCTACTCAGGAGGTTGAGAATAGAGAATTGCTTGAGCCCAAGAGTTTGAGGTTGCTGCGAGCTGTAATGCCAGATCATTCTACCGTGGGCAACAAGTAAGACTCTGTCTCAAAAAACACAACCTACCCAGTTTATGGTCTTTTGTTATAACAGCACAAACAGAATAAGATGGTAGGATTCCAAGTCGCACATCCCAGCTCAAACACAAAACAGTTTTGTTTGGTATCAAACATCATCCTGCATCATGAAGAACTATTTTTTATTTACCCTTTGTTTTCTAATATGAAATGATTTCCAAGAATTATTGACTGTTATATGCTTTTTAGCTTGTAGCAACATTCTAAAACATAAAGGTCTTAAGAAATACTTCACATCAATATCTTTCTCTTAAGTCTTCAAGATAAACAATGAAATATTTCTTGTACCATAATTTAGATCAGGGGTCCTCAAACTACAGCCCGCCAAGGACATTTATCCAGCCTGCAGGGTGTTTTTGCCTCTGCTGCCTGTCCTGTTTAGCAGCTGACTCATCCCGGGCTGTAAAATTTGTCAGCAGAAAAACCATTGGTTGCATTCCCAAACAAAACATGTGTGGATTCGCTGGAAAAGTTGCAAAAGGAGTTCAAATTTAGATTTAAAGAGCTTTATCTCCATGAACAGGACATACAGCTTTTCCATAACCCATTTTCTATTGACATTGAAAATGTGGAGGTCAGTCCTTGAAGTTGCTGCCCAGGCTGCCCCCTTCCAGCTGCTCCGGCACCACCTTGGGCAGGCGTCTCCAGCAGGTGGGAGCCAGGTGCTGATGGGAGCGGCAGGTGCGGCTGAGCGCTCCTGGGTCTCTGGCTCCAGCTCTGCATGGGTGGCGGATTTCTGGCTTCTCCATGGGGCTGGCCTGCTGTGCCTGGATGCTCTAAGAACGTTTCCACTATTGCTCAGAGGACACACACAGTGGGATTCAGAATTCCTGGAGAAGCTAAAAGTATTTTGAAAGTATTTGTGAGAAGCTGGAAGTATTTCTTTAAATTCCATCTCTTAGTTTTTCAAAGACACATCATGAAACCATGAACAACATTAGTAATGAAGAATTTGACTGCCACTTGCTTGATGAAAATTTTACTGCCAAAGACATTCTGGACCAAAAAATCAATGAAGTTTCCTCTTCTGATGATAAGGATGCCTTCTATGTAGCAGACCTCGGAGATGTTCTGAAGAAACACAAAAGATGGCTAAAAGCTCTTCCTCATGTCAACTCCCTTTTATGCAGTCAAATGTAATGACAGTAGAGCCATTGTGGAGACCCTCGCTGCCATTGGGACAGGATTTGACGGTGCTAGCAAGACTGAAATACAATTGGTGCGGTTTCAGGGTGCCTCCAGAGAGTATTATCTATGCAAATCCTTATAAACAAGTGTCTTAAATTAAGTATGCTGACAATAATGGGGTCCAGATGATGACTTTTGACAGTGAAATCAAGTTGACGAAAGTTGCCAGGGCACATCCAAAGGCCAAGTTGGTTTTGTGGATTGCCACTGATGATTCCAAAGCAGTCTGTCAACTCAGTGTTAAATTTGGTGCCACACTCAAAACCAGCAGATTTCTTTTGGAATGGGCAAAAGAGTTAAATATTGATGTCATTGGTGTCAGCTTCCACGTAGGAAGTGGCTGTACTGATCCTGAGACCTTCGTGCAGGCAATTTCTGATGCCCGCTGTGTCTTTGACATGGGAGCTAAGGTTGGTTTCAGCATGTCCTGCTTGATATTGGCAGTGGCTTTCCTGGATCTGAGGATGTGAAGCTTAAATTTGAAGAGATCACTAGTGTAATCAACCCAGCATTGGACAAGTACTTTCCATCAGACTCTGGAGTGAGAATCATAGCTGAGCTAGGCAGATAATATGTTGCATCAGCCTTCACACTTGCAGTTAATATCATTGCCAAAAAAATTGTATTAAAGGAACAGATAGGCTCTGATGATGAAGATGAGTCCAGTGCACAAACCTTTATATAGTATGTCAATGATAGAGTATATGGATCATTTAATTGCATCCTTTATGATCATGCTCATGTAAAGCGTCTTCTGCAAAAGAGACCTAAACCAGATGAGAAGTATTATTCATCCAGCATATGGGGACCAACATGTGATGGCCTTGACCGGATAGTTGAGCACTGTGACCTGCCAGAAATGCATGAGAGCAACTGGATGCTCTTTGAAAATATGGGTGCTTACAATATAGCTGCTGCTTCTACTTTCAATGGATTCCAGAGGCCGACTATCTACTATGATGTCAGGACTGATGTGTCAACTTGTGCAGCAAGTCCAGAACCTTGACTACCTACCTGAAGTAGAAGAGCGGGATGTTGGCACTCTGCCTGTGTCGTGTGCTTGGGAAAGTGGAATGAAACATCACCCAGAAACTTGTGCTTCAGCTAGTATTAATGTGTAGATATCATTCTGTAGCTGTTAAATGCAAGTTTAGCTTGAATTAAGAGATTTGGGGGGACCATTTAACTTAATTATTGCTAATTTTGAAATGTCTTTGTAAGAGTAGGGTTGGCACAGATGCAGCAATATGTAAGATTAGGAGATGGGG